>MW971520.1:0-139309 GCA_019154785.2 Nitzschia inconspicua | reverse complement strand
TTTCAAAATCTTGTCATTAAAAGAAATGCCACGTAAAACAAGAGATTCGTCTAAAAACTGTTAAAAAACTACTCCCCATTATAGGTTTGATTACTTTTCGAGTTTTAAAACGCGCAGACGGCTTGATTAGGATAAAGTACTTAGTATTACCTTAGACTAGTGATCGACTTGATATACTTCTATCTTTAATCCATTATTACTAGTAGTTCAGTCTATTAACCACAAAGTTGTAATAATAATTGTAGATCCCTACTGATCGAATATAAAATAAAATAAAATAAATCTACTGATCCATTTTTTATCCATTCAAAAATCAACCCAAACTTTTAATACTTTTGAAACGTAATTAACGAACAATTTAGCTTCTTTTTTAACTTTGGAATTTTAGTCACATCAAGTTAAAAAAGTCTCCAGAGTTTGGAGACAGTTTTATTTTGAATTGAAATCTTTAAACTTCAACTAACTCATCTAATGCAAAGTTATTTGTATTTGTTCCACTGTAATTAACATTTTCAAAACGAACAACTACTGGATAACGAATTCCACTTTGATCAACAGTTGCTACCGTTCCAACTTGATTAAACCAATACGATTCTTTTCGAAGAATCCGAACTTCTGAACCACGTTTTATCATAATTTTTTAACTGGAAAATAATATTTCAAAAGATTTTGTTAATATCGTCAAAAATGGTTGATATTACTTCTTTTTATTCTAATTTAAAAACTATTATTTTAACAATAAAAATTTATAAACTCAATTATTTACGAATGTTTCTATCGATAGAGGCTTCTGTAGAAATAACTTCAAACTTGCCTACCATTTCTTAGAATTAATTGTTTAATGAATTCACACATTAAATCAATGTACCGAAAAAACAATTTTAGTTGATTCTATAATTACTCTAAAAAAATTGCTAGTGGGATTCTATTTTCTTGTAATTGAATAATTTTAACTTTTCGAGTAACCATTTTTATGCGGGACTAATTCTACCTAGATTGGGAAACTAAGAGGGAATCTTTTAACAGTTGGGAGTTACAGAACTTGATTAAGAAAAATTCGAATATCCGATTATCAAGAAAAAGAATATAGTATTCTAGTCTTTTATCCATCAAATTCCATATCCCCATTCTAGTCTCAAATTTATGAATTTTGAAAATTATCGATTTAAATCTTATCAGTTTCCATTGATAAACCTTATTTTACACTTACACTCTTTAATAGTGAACCATACCCTAAAAGATGAACCAACCTAACTTATCTCTAAGGCTATCTCTCTCTTTCACCTTCGGAAAGGATTGAAATCTTGTCTCAGCGGCCACTAGGGCGTCGATTTCGGGGACCATTTGGGGCGATTTCGAAAGCTTAGTGCTCTGCAGCTATTCAATTCTTTTTTATTTTGGCAAAGTTCCATTTCAGAGTCTCTTAATTTTGTAACTTGCTTTGTAGACATGGTGTCTAAAAAGTTACCTAAGAGACCTAAAACAAAAATAGCTAGTGCAATCAAAGAAAATGAAATCTTTTTCAAAAAAAATCGAACTACAGCAAAGGGGAGAAATTTATTTACGAAAAAACTTAATTAGTCGGCGTTTTTTCTTTAATCGTTTCGCTTTGCGCTTTAATCTTCGATAGTTTCTAATTTTTTGCGTATCTTTTTCGTTATTTTCCGGACTCATAAATAATTTTAAAAAATGTTGTATTTATTGTTAACTAAGCTTACTAAAGTTTAATTAAGCTTAGTTTAGACTAATTTCGTATTGAGGAGCACATCAAAAAACAGTCCACTTTACATCAAAAAACAGTCCATCGGCTGGACTCTTTTTTGATGTCCAGAAATTTTTCAAAACAGTTAAAATACGTTGTGTTTACTTATTAAATAGGTAATTGTAGATTTCTAATTTTTGAAATAAAACAGAAATTGTGTGTAGTCTTACCCCATACTTTAGTTAAAACAGGTTACTATAAGAAGAGTAGTTAAATAGTTAATTTTTCATAAATGATAAATCCCTCTGAAATATTTTTTACAGTTAATTCATCGGTGGTATAACTGGTATTATTTGAAATAATTTTATAGTTAGATTCTATTAAACCAGCATTTTTTAATTCTATAACTAGTTCTATAAAATGTTGTTTAATTTTAGTTTTACGTTGATTTGATATAACAGAGGGATAAGAATTTAAAAATTCTTCAATAGGAAATACTTTTTCGATATTTACAGAAGCAAAAATTTGAAGGAATTTAAATCGGACATTAAATTCATCTTTTGTTAGTTTAGATTGAAACATATTAGGAAAATAAAATGGGTGGTGATAATGAAATAATTCTTCCATTAACCAGACTTTGGCAACCCAAAAGTGGTTAACTCGATCAAACTTAACATAAGGAATAGCGACTAAACTTTGATAATACCTATCACTAAATGAAGTTACAACAATGCCATTTTGTAGCTCTTCAAAAAAGTCTTTACTTTTATTTATTTGATAATTGTTAGGAGTTATATTTTGCAGTTGTAGAAAATTTTGTAATCTGAAGGTTACTACACGATAAGGTACATCTTCTATATATTTAATTTCATAATCTAAAAAGCGAGCGTAATTTATGAATTGTAAAAGTGCAATAAATTTTATAGGATCAGTTTTAATTTCTGATTTGATGTAATTCGAATTTAAACTATCTTTGGGAATTAATTGCTTTCTAATAGGACGTAACCCCGCTACTAACCAATCCAGATAGGAAAAGTTGAAGGGTAATAATTTTCCAAAATAGACAAAAAAGTGAGAAGCAAGTTCTTGTTCAAATTTGTCGAGTTGATTTTGAAATAGTAAGTGATGATATTTCTGAAGAAATCTTCCTTTCATTTCATACTCGAATTTGAAAGAATTCGTTGTTTCATAAATGCGGGAATAATGGTTGGCCTTTCGATTTCCGATTTTTAAAATCCAACCTTTGTTATTTTTTTCAAGACCAATATTCTTATTATTTTTTTGAGTTCTTGGGAGCAGTTTACTAAAAAGTCTTTCGGAGAAGGTTTATCAGTTCCTTGATGGTTTCGTTTGAAATAGAGATCAAATCTACTCAGAACTGCGTCATCAAAGATTTGCCATTGAATAATGTTTTGTTTTACAAGGAAATAAAAGCGAGCAGCATTTATGCCGGAAAAGTGAAGTGAAGTGTCTTTCCAGTAAGGCGAGTCGGTTACGAAAGTAATGTAATGTAGATTTTCCTGCCTTTCTAGTAAAGTTTTTCTAATTGATTGTTGGTTCTGAGCGGATTCATGATAAGAGTTAAAGCCAAGATTGAAAAAATAATCTGCGATTTTAGTTTGATCGCAGTGAGATTTTTGAAATTTAAAAGTGATATAATCGACGATTAAGTTTTGAGAGCTAAAATTGAAGTGTTTTTATGCCATTTTATTTTTTGGTTTATACCTGAAAGGATTAGAAATCGATTGTAGAGCGTTCTAGGACCCTTTCGTTAGATGTTTGAGTCGTTTTGGTCTTGGTCAATTTGTTTGACTAATCGACTATGATGAATATAGTGTAATTCGTCCTTTAAAACCTTATATATAGTCGTGCGTGCACGCCCGGTAATTTTACTGATCTGAGTAATAGTTAAATTTTTATTTTCCTTTAAATCGCGAACTTGATCGATTAATTTTTATCGATGACAGTTTTTCGTCCAAGATACTTTCCATTTTTTTTAGCAGCTTCTATTCCTTGCTTTTGGCGTTCCTTGCGCCGTTCATTTTCAAAAGTTGCAATTGCAGCAAGAGTCGTAGCGATTAACCGATTGACCGCCATATCGTTGGAAAATGGCAAATCGAGTGAGAGAAATCCGATTTGTCTTTTGTGGAGGCGTTCTTGTAATTTTAAAAACTCGAGTGTGTTTCGACTACAGCGATCAATTTTAGTGACAAATAAGACATCATTTTGGGTTAATTCATGATCAATTAAATGATAGAAAACAGGACGATCTTGAATGGTATCGGCAGCCGATCCTACTTCAACGCGAATATTTTTTTCGGGAACCCCGAGTTTGAGAAATTCTTGTTTCTGAGATTCTAAGGAAGAATTATCTTGTTGCGATTTTGAGCTTACACGTGCGTAAGCGTACTTACAGTTTGTTGGAATATCATCAAACATTTCATTTCTCCTAAATTATAGTTTTATTACACTATAGTATACTTTGTTTAAAAAGCCCACTAAAAAGAGATTTTAACCTACGAGATCTCAAATCCCATCTAAGATATAATCAAATTGAGTTCTGAATATTTCAACGGCCATTGAGATTTGATTTAATCCAAATAATCACAAAAAATAGAAGTTCTGAACAAACAATAGTCTTTCATTTCTAAGAGTATTTATTATTGACAAGTAAAGTATTATTAAATATTATAGCATTAACAAACTATTATGTGGAAAAAATATAGATCAATGGCTAAAAATTCTGAAATCAATTCAATATAGAAAAGATAACCCTGGTCAAGCATTTACTTATAGATTTGGAAAATAAAGATCAAATCTTATATTCTCATCCATTAAAATCAAAAGCTTATTTTTAAACATTCTATTTTCTTAAGTACGAATAAAATTTTATGCCAAAATTAAAAACACGAAAAGCGGCAGCAAAACGGTACAAAATTACTGGAACCAATAATTTTTTGCGTCGACACGCTTATAAAGGTCACTTATTGATGAAAAAATCAAACAAACAAAAACGTAAATTGTCACAAGTCTTATGTGTTCACAAAAATGACACAAAAGCAATTAAATTAATGTTACCTTATTAACTATTAACAACAAAATTACAAATGGTAAGAGTCAAACGTGGGAACGTAGCCCGCAAACGTCGAAAAAAAATTTTAGCAATTGCAAGTGGATATCGTGGTGCCCATTCGATTTTATTTCGAGTTGCGAATCAACAAGTTATGAAAGCTTTACGCTATTCGTATATTGGTCGAAAGCAAAAAAAAAGAATTTTTCGTCGAATTTGGATAAGTCGAATTAATGCTGCCTCACGATTAAATGGTATTTCTTATAGCCAAGTAATTCATAAATTTAAAAAATCAAATATTGATTTAAATCGAAAAATGTTATCCCAAATTGCTATTTTGGACACAGCAACGTTTCAATCTTTATTAACAATTACTGATTAAAACTATCTAATTTAAATTTTCCTCAGAAAAGAAGGAAGAATTTAAATTAGAAACTTAGCAATATTATTTTATTTATGACTTCCAATAATGATTTCGAAAAGTTAATCGAAAATTTACCGTTTTTTCTTCAAGAAACTCTAAAGAAACATAATTCACATGATCAACTAATAGAAATTATTTTAGACTTAGGTAGACGGCCCGAAGCTCGATTTAGTTTTGGCCCCGAGTATTTATCACAAAAAATTATTTCATGGCAAGATTTAGATTATGTGACAAAACGTCTTAGTAAATTTAGTAATGAAAACCGAGCAGGAATTGAAAGAACTTTACATCGAATAAGTTGTATTCGAAATCGACAATTCTTAATAAATGGTTTAACTTGTCGAATTGGGCGTTCTATTTTTGGAACTGTTTCAGTTATCCGTGATTTATTAGAGTCTGAAAAATCAATATTAATACTCGGGAAACCGGGAGTTGGTAAGACAACAATCATCCGAGAAATTGGTCGGGTTCTAGCGGACGAATTAGAAAAAAGAGTTATTATTATTGATACCTCAAACGAAATTGCCGGAGATAGTGATATTCCCCATTTTGGCATTGGAAGAGCAAGGCGAATGCAAGTTCCAAAAACCGAGTTACAACATCAAGTAATGATTGAAGCTGTTGAAAATCATATGCCACAAGTAATTATAATTGATGAAATTGGAACGGAATTGGAGGTTCTTGCCGCGCGCACAATTGCTGAAAAAGGAGTCCAGTTAGTAGGAACAACGCATGGTAATTGCTTAGAAAATTTAATTAAAAATCCTCCTTTATCCAATTTAATTGGGGGGATTCAATACGTAACGCTCAGCGATGAAGAAGCAAAACGGCGTGGAACACAAAAAAGCATATTGGAACGAAAAGCTTATCCTGCATTCGAAATTATTATTGAAATTAATGATCCAAGTTTATGGACAATCCACGAAGATGTGGCCCTATCAGCTGATTACTTTTTACGAGGTGATTCTTTACCCTCTCAAACACGTCACTTCAGTCGGATCGAAAAAATTCAAATACAATGCAATAAACCGTTGATATCTTATAATTCTTTTGTGAAAGTTTCTAAAAATACTAATGAACTACCACCGCCTCTGATTCAATCATGGGTACAATTGAATAATCAAAAGACCGATCAAGGAATAAAACAAATGACAAAAACGTTACTAATCTATCCTTATTGTATATCGACAAATATTATTAAAGAAGTATTTTCTAAAATTGGTGTTAATTGCATGGTAACAAATAATTTGCAAAAAGCTAGTCTAATTATTGGCCTTGATCACCATTTGTATCAAAACACGAAGCTTAAACAATTCGTTCTTACAGAGAAAATTCCAGTTTATTCATTAACCCAAATTAATATATACGAATTAACAAACTTAATTAAATTAGTAACTAATTAAGTTTGTTAATTCAACAATCTTTTATTAATTCACTATCGATTGAATTTTCTTAATTATCTAAAATTTCTGAAAAGCCCTTTATTTTCTAGTGGAAACACTCTTGATCTATTTCATCTCATTCTTTTGTATGATTCTCAAAGGATTACTAGTAATCAAATACACATTTTTTAAGAGTGGATTGGGGTTTGCATAAATCGATAAGTTTAATTAATTGGTATGCTAGTAAACTCTAAACTCTATTTTTTATAAATTAAACCTAAGAAGGTTTTGTAATCGATTGATAGGCTTACCAATTCTAAACTACCGCCAATGGAATAATAGATAGGAAACAAAAAATCCGCTCTATTGTATTACCCCAAATCGTAGATTTGGCTGTAGAATTAAATTATTTCTGAATAAGTTATTTTAGTAACCAGTAATCTTATTTTGTTTCCCTAATTTTGTCGCAGTTTTTGTCGAACCAGATTTCAATCTTTCTTGAATTGACTAGAGACTAAGAGTTTCGATCGTGATAGTTCGAATGGTTCTAACGAATGATTCAATAAAAAAAACTTATGGGTTGACCACCTTTTTCTAGTTAAAGTTGACGAACGAGCTTCTAAAAATAGATAAGTCTGTATATTATCTTTAATTGTAATATACAGACTTATCTATTATCTTAAATTACCACTCATAAATCTTGTTACTTTAAGCAAATTTACCTGATGTTGATGCAATAACAAAAGCTGCGTAAGTTAAAATATAACCTACAGCAAAGTGTACTAGACCAACTAAACGTGCTTGAACAATTGATAATGCCACTGGTTTATCACGCCAACGAATTAAGTTTGCAAGCGGAGTACGCTCATGAGCCCAAACTAATGTTTCAATTAATTCTTGCCAGTATCCACGCCAAGAAATTAAGAACATAAATCCAGTCGCCCAGATTAGATGACCAAATAAGAACATCCAAGCCCAAACAGATAAATTATTCATACCAAATGGATTGTAACCATTAATTAATGGTGATGAGTTTAGCCATAAATAATCTCGTAACCAACCCATGATATAATTCGATGATTCATTAAATTGACCTGGGTTACCACCCCAAATTGTCATATGTTTCCAATGCCAGTAGAAAGTTACCCAACCAATTGTATTTAACATCCAGAACATAGCTAAGTAGAAAGCATCCCAAGCTGAAATATCACAAGTTCCACCACGGCCTGGTCCATCACACGGGAAGCTATAACCAAAATCTTTTTTATCTGGCATTAACTTTGATCCACGTGCATCTAAAGCACCTTTTACTAAAATTAAAGCTGTTACGTGTAAACCTAATGCAATTGCATGATGAACTAAAAAATCACCAGGACCAATAGTTAAAAATAAATCGTTTTTATCACTATTAATTGCATCTAACCAACCTGGTAACCAAATTTGATTACCTGCAACAGTTGCTGGGCTTGTTGATGATGATAGTAAAACATTAAATTCATAAACTGCTTTTCCTGATGCAGCTTGAATATATTCTGCAAAAACAGGTTCAAATAAAATCTGTTTTTCTGGTTGACCAAAAGCAACTACAGTATCGTTATGAATATATAGCCCTAATGTATGGAAACCTAAGAATAATGAAGCCCAGCTTAAATGAGAAATAATTGCTTCTTTATGTTCTAACATTCGTGCTAAAACATTATTTTTATTTAACTCTGGATCATAGTCACGAACGAAGAAGATAGCACCGTGTGCGAAAGCCCCAACCATTAAAAAACCAGCAATATATTGATGATGTGTATATAAAGCCGCTTCAGTTGTAAAATCTTTCGATAAAAACGCGTATGGAGTTAAAGCATAAATATGTTGAGCTGTTAATGATGTTGCAACACCTAAACTTGCTAATGCTAAACCTAATTGCATGTGTAACGAATTTGTAATTGTTTCAAATAATCCCACATGACCTGCTCCTAATCTACCTCCTGGTGGACGGTGAGCATCCAAAATTTCTTTCATATTGTGACCAATACCAAAATTTGTTCGGTACATATGACCTGCAACAATAAATACAACAGCAATTGCTAATTGATGATGTGCAATATCACTTAACCACAATGATTGAGTTTGTGGATGGAAACCACCTAAAAATGTTAAAATAGCTGTTCCTGCTCCTTCGCTAGTCCCATAAACATGGTCGGCAGTATCTGGATTTTCTGCATATACAGTCCAATTACCCGTAAAGAATGGAGTTAAACCTGCTGGATGAGGTGGAGTTGTTAAAAAATTATCCCAGCCAACATGTACACCACGTGATGCTGGAATTGCAATATGTACTAAGTGGCCAGTCCAAGCTAATGAACTAACACCTAATAAACCCGATAAATGATGATTTAAGCGTGATTCATTATTTTTAAACCAAGATAAACTTGGTCGGAATTTTGGTTGTAAATGCAACCAACCAGCTAATAATAATGTACATGATAATAGTAATAATCCAATTGAACCTAGATATAATTCTTGATTAGTACGGAAACCAATTGTGTACCACCATTGATATACACCTGAATATGCGATATTTACAGGATACGAATTTCCTTTGCTAAACGCTTTTAATGCTGATTCACCAAAGTGGGGATCCCAAATTGAATGTGCAATTGGTTTTACTTTTAACGGATTGCCGACCCATTTTTCAAAATTTCCTTGCCAAGCAACGTGAAAAAGATTTCCAGAAGTCCATAAAAAATAACAGCTAAGTGACCAAAGTGTGACGCGAAAATCTTTTGGTATAAATTTTCTTCTGTCATCCCGTCATGTGCTTCTAAATCATGAGCGGTTGCGATCCCATACCAAATTCTTCGTGTTGCTGGATCTTGTGCTAGGGCTTGGCTAAATTTTGGGAATTTAGTTGCCATAATGATAAAATACCTTATTTATATAAATTTTAGTGAGAAATAAAAAGAATAATAAACTTCTTTACTAATCTTTGAGCGGGAGATGAATGTCTCTAAATTTTGCTTCAGTTATTAACTAATCGAGATTGCACGAGCTAAGAAGAATGACCAAGTCGTTCCAATACCGCCTAGTAAATAATGAGCTAATCCAACAGCACGACCTTGTGTAATACTTAAGGCACGTGGTTGAATTGCTGGTGCAAAGTTTAATTTATTATGTGCCCAGACAATTGATTCAATCAATTCTTGCCAATAGCCACGACCACTGAATAAGAACATTAAACTAAATGCCCAAATAAAGTGAGCTCCTAAGAAAATTAAACCATAAGCTGAAGAAGCTGAACCATATGACTGAATTACTTGTGAAGCTTGTGACCATAAGAAATCACGTAACCAACCATTAATAGTAATTGCACTTTTTGCAAAGTTTCCACCTGTGATATGTGAAATACTACCATCTGGAGAAATTGTACCCCAAACATCTGATTGCATTTTCCAACTGAAATGGAAAATCACCACAGAAATAGAGTTATACATCCAGAATAAACCTAAAAATACGTGATCCCAACTTGAACTTTGACATGTACCACCACGTCCTGGTCCATCACATGGGAAACGGAAACCTAAGTTTGCTTTATCTGGAATTAATTTCGAACTACGTGCGTATAATACACCTTTTAATAAAATTAAAACCGTTACGTGAATTGTAAAGGCGTGAATATGGTGAACCATAAAGTCGGCTGTCCCTAACTTAATTGGCATCATTGCAATTTTACCGCCAACTTCAACAACTTCACCACCAAATGCATAACTTGTTGTCGCTAAAGCATTTGGAGCTGTCGTTCCTGGTGCTAACAAATGAATATTTTGGATCCATTGAGCAAAAATTGGTTGTAATTGAATTGCTTTATCTGAGAACATATCTTGTGGACGTCCTAGTGCTCGCATTGTATCATTATGGATATAGAATCCAAACGCATGACAACCTAAGAAAATACAAACCCAATTTAGATGTGAAATAATTGAATCACGATGACGTAAAACTCGATCTAACAAATTATTGTAGTTATTAGCCGGTGTGTAATCACGAACCATGAAAATAGCACCATGTGCTGCACCACCAACAACACAGAATCCACCAATCCACATATGATGTGTAAATAATGAAAGTTGTGTTGCATAATCTGTAGCAATATAAGGATATGGCGGCATTGCATACATATGATGCGCCACAATAATACTTAACGAACCCATCATTGCTAAGTTAATTGCTAACTGTGCATGCCATGATGTTGTTAAAATCTCATATAAACCTTTATGACCTTCGCCAGTAAATGGACCTTTATGAGCTTCTAAAATTTCTTTCATACTGTGTCCAATGCCCCAGTTTGTGCGGTACATATGACCAGCAACAATAAAAAGAACTGCTAAAGCTAAATGATGATGAGCAATATCACTTAACCATAAACCTCCTGTGACTGGATTTAAGCCACCTTTAAATGTTAAGAAATCTGAGTATTCACCCCAGTGACCACCAAAGAATGGAGCTAAGCCTTTTGAAAAACTTGGATATAATTGACTCATTAACTCACGATTAATTAAAAATTCATGAGGTAATGGAATTTCTTGAGGTGACACACCTGCATCCAATAATTTATTAATAGGTAATGCAATGTGAATTTGATGACCAGACCAAGATAAACACCCTAGACCTAATAAACCGGCTAAATGATGATTCATCATTGATTCAGCATTTTGGAACCATTCTAGTTTTGGTGCCGCTTTATGGTAGTGGAACCAACCTGCAAACAACATAATTGCTGACATAGCAAGACCACCGATTGCGATCCAATATAATTCAACTTCACTTGTAATACCCTCAGCACGCCACATCTGGAACCATCCTGAAGTTGTTTGCACACCTTGGAAGTTACCCCCTACATCACCGTTCAAAATTTCTTGACCAACAATTGGCCAAACAACTTGTGAACTTTGTTTGATGTTTACTGGATCATTTAACCATGCTGAATAGTTTGAAAAGTATGCCCCATGGAAATGCATACCACTGATCCATAAGAAAATAATTGCTAACTGTCCAAAATGTGCGCTGAAAATTTTACGAGAAACTTCTTCTAAAGAACTCGTTTGACTGTCGAAATCATGAGCATCAGCATGTAAATTCCAAATCCATGTTGTTGTTTTTGGACCTTTTGCTAACGTTCGAGAAAAATGACCCGGTTGAGCCCATTTCGCAAAACTAGTTTCGACTGCGTCTTTTTCAACAAAAACTTGAACATTTTTTGCACGACGGTCGGTTGAGCTTATTGCCATTAATATTTCTCCTTGTTGGGAGATGAAAATCTAGGAAACTCTCATAATAGATCAAAAAACAGCAGTTTTGAAAGTATCTGTTTACTATGAGTTTTCAATTTATAATTATACGCTTTTTACAAAATTTTTAGTTGTAAAAAAAATTTACTTAGGAATTTTTTTAGATTAAGTGAGATTTTATTTGTTATCGATTTTAGAACAATAATTGGAAAACACCCTATCAAGGAATAATACTCTAATTAGTAGGTTATAGGAGTTAAATTAGAAAGCCTAAACGAGTCTGGGAAAATGATTTGTTTGTTTATTTGAATTACGATAAGGTTGAGAGTTAGTAAGTTTCTGAGAAATAGTTACTAGATTTAAAGAGAGCCATTCGATGTAGCATCGAACTATAAAGTGATAGCGGCAATAATTTAAAAGTTTCTTCTTTTGCCTAACAATTCAGAAATTTTATAGCTTCCAGTAATTGGGGAAATTAAACCGATAAGGAATACGATGTGATTCATTAAGCCTTTTGTCTTATTTTTAAATTCTTTGACAAATCGATTTATTTCACTAAATCGATTTGTCATCAAAATTAAAAATAAAGTCCTAACATATCAGGGAAAAAACGATTTATTTCAATAATAAAACCTGCTGTGAATGTCATCCAGATCGTTAGAAGAACAGGAGCTGTTGATAAATATTTTTGAAAATCTTCCATAAAAATTAAAGTTATAGTAAATAATGTGATGAGAGTAAAATTTAGCGTGGTGAAACTGTTACTTCGTTATCAGGAGCTACTAAATCCCCACTAATTAATTCTTGCCATGCTGAAATTGGCCAAATATACCCTGTTGTCATAATTTTTAAAGCCAATGGAACATTGATAATAATTTCATTCTCTGTTGGATTTTTAGTTGTGCTTACAGCACGAACATATTTACGTCCAACCCAGCCAATCCATCCAGAAATATAAAGAAATCCAAAACCAGGAAGAATAAATTCTGAAGCATGACTCCATCTTCCATCGGCAATTAAATGAGGTAAACCATCGGCACCACATAACAAATCTGATCGACCATATTTATCAAAACGAGCTTTTGTTCGATCAATTTGTTGTTGTAAAGCTAAGGCTGGAGGTGAGTCTGCCTCATACTGTGTCATTCTTTGTTCCAGTTTTTTAACACTTGTATTCAATCTTTTTGTAAAAGCGGGAGATTCACTACATTTTTTTAATCCACCAATATCCGCAAACGCTTGATTTGGAGTAAGAACGAGAAATAGTGCGAAGAAGAACGCAATAAAATTAAAACGTTTCATAATCATAAATTAGACTAAAATTTAAATTTATTTTTTAGTAAAAGATTTTAACGAAAAGAACTAAACTTATACTAGTGTATATAGTAATATAAGTTTGAGTAAAAAATATTTTATTGAATGTCCAATAAAATTTATCAAGTATCCAAAAAATAACAATAAACTTTAGAAAACCATTCCAACCAAATGTTTTCTAAAGTTTTTAAAAATTCTAGATTATTCGAAATCTTTACGATTCGGATTTCGCGATGGATCACCTGAAAGAAGTCCAAAAATAAATAAAGAAACGAAGAAGATAACTGTTGTGTAAACCAAAATTTTTAAAGTTAGCATTTAATTTTTCTTAAAAATTATTTTTAATAGTATATATTATACTAAAATAAAATAATTCTAAATTATTTTTCACGAATGACCCAAAGGTTATTCAAAGGCTTATCGATCTTCGTAAAATGTTCCAAGAAGCATATATCCCGACTTTTGGGATAATGTCTTCCAAATCAAAGTCCTCTTTACTGTTAAAAATGACACAATTTTTTTCTTTTTGGTATTTTTTAATTACCCTTTCACTATTCTTTTTAATCAAAATCCATGATTCGTATTCGTAGTTCGAGTCTAATTGATAGTAACCAATATTTCCATTCAATTGCTTGAATTAATCAAATTTATAGAAATTAAACTCTACTAGTGCTGAACTCAATAAATTTCAAAAAACTATTCACTTAGAAGTAAAATCTAAGTGAATAATGAAAACGAAAGGTCAAAATCGAAGATTCAGATATCAAAATAATTTCATTTCTAGGTATTTTAGATACAGATTCAAATCAGTTTAAGAACGTTGAATTAATGACATTTTAATAACATTTAAATGATATTCCTTTGTTGGATATCCTGGTACGTTGAATTGACTAGTATTCGGTTGTTTCTTAAAAAGTTTTAAACGTCCTTGAACTAAAACATAATCACCAGGCTGATAGTAGGTTTCGGCTTGATTTCCCAAAGCACCAAAAAAATAAATTATAACTCTTGTTAAAGGTTTCCGCTTTTTACTTTTTGGACGAGCCGGAGCTAATCGGGTTTCCCAAAAATGACTCGACTTTTTTTTCCACGTGTATAATAAGTCTGACAATTCCCAGTTAATTTTACTAAGCCTAAAAAATAACTTGTTGTACCAAATCTCATTTTTTTAAAGTATTAAATTTCTTTGTTTTTGAACATCTTCAAAATTGATGTCACGTAAGCGTTTTAATAATCGAATAAAATATTCTAAAAAGTAATCATCTAATTGAATAATTTCATCCGAATCAATTTTAAACATTTTGTATAAATCAAATGTAGATTTTGAAAAATTATTCTCAGTGCCTAAAATTTCAGCAAATGCTAATCGATCACTAATATTTTGACCCCATTCGAAAAACCCAAAAAAGTTACTAATTAACTGTAAAATAATCAATGGAACACGTTGGACACGGGCTGTTTGACCAGCCAATTGTTCGCATAGAGTAATAATCTCAGATGAAACCCATCCCTTCAAGCCGCTTAAGAAAAATATTTGGTTAGATGTTTGGGGAATTTGCAAAGCACGCAAACAGAATTTGGCAATGTCTTGCGTATCCATATAAGCAATATAAGTGTTTTCATTTGTAACCCAAATGGGTAAGTTTTCGAGAATAGGTATTGCATATTGTTCAATTAATCCTTGATAAAATCCTGTCAGTCTAAAAATTGTATATGGAATTTTTGATTGTTGTAATTTTTTTTCGATTCCATATTTTAATTTCATTAATGGAATACTTTCAAATTGTTCCACATTCTGGGCTGAAAAAAAGATAAATCGTTGAATTTTCGCCGCTTTCGCAGCCTCAATTAAACATAGTTTTCCATCCCAGTCTACTTTTTTTAAAGATTCTAATTCCGTCGGACGGCTTGTAGAAGCATCAATAATTGCTGTAATTCCTTTTAAACATGGT
This sequence comes from Nitzschia inconspicua, assembly GCA_019154785.2. Classification (NCBI taxonomy): domain Eukaryota; phylum Bacillariophyta; class Bacillariophyceae; order Bacillariales; family Bacillariaceae; genus Nitzschia; species Nitzschia inconspicua. The sequence goes on along the minus strand of MW971520.1, from coordinate 124,186 downwards.
GGAATTGTTTCAGGACGGGTTAAATCTCCATAGACTAATTCAACACCCCATTCTTTTAAAAAATTGGCTTTTCTAAAATTACGAACCATGCATCGGACTTTATAGCCTTTAGTTAAGGCTTGTAAAACAATCTGACGACCTAGTGTTCCTGTTCCTCCAATAATAAGTAAACTCATAGATCTAAAATTTTTTAATCATTAAATATAGTACTTTGTAAAATATCTTCTGCCTCAAGATTTACTAGTTCTTTTTTCGTTAATACTTGACCACGACTATCAAAAATTCGATTGGCTTGACGCATACGTGCCCGATCAAGAGCATTTTTGACACTCCGGGCGTTGGCAAATAATGGTTTTTGTTTTCTTTTTTGAATGTATTCTCCTAAGGCAATTTCAGCTTGCGGTGTTAATTGATATTGTTGATCATCTAACATAATTTTTGCGATTTTTAATAATTCGTCAACGCTGTAATCTGGAAAATCGATATGATTTGCAATTCGTGATGACAAACCTGGATTTGACTCATAGAATTTATCCATCGGTTCTTTATAACCGGCTAAAATAACCACTAACTCATCTCGTTGATTTTCCATAACTTGTAATAAAATTTCGATAGCTTCTGCGCCGTAATCTCTCTCGTTATCAGGTTTATATAAATAATAAGCTTCATCAATAAATAAAACTCCACCCATTGCCTTTTTTAAAACTTCTTTTGTTTTTGGCGCAGTGTGTCCAATATATTGGCCGACTAAATCATCACGTGTCACCGTTAATAGATGTCCTTTTTTAATATAGCCTAATTGATATAAAATATCCGCCATTTTTAAGCCAACAGTGGTTTTTCCGGTTCCTGGACTACCAGTAAAAGACATATGTAAACCTGGATTAGCAGATGTAATTCCTAAATTTCGTCGTAATTTATCGATTAGTAATAAAGCGGCAATCTCACGAATACGCGATTTAACAGGGGCTAACCCCACTAATTCTTCGTCTAAAAGATTCAAAATTTTTGCAATCTCAGTTTTAGCATATTCTTCTTGTAAATTAATAGGTGATGGATTCATAGAAACTAGCTCCAAAATTAAATAGAAATATTTTATATGTAAAACCAGAAAAAAACTGGTCTTACAATTTTCCAATTGCAACTAATTATAGTTAACTAATTGTAAAGGTTGGAATGCTTGATAGACAAATAAATGCGAAACCTGCACTTCCACATGCTCCAACAAAAAAGCCACCTTTAAATTGATCCCAAGCTTTTTTCGTCTGTAATTCATTTTCTGATACATTTGATTTTTCTGGACCAAAGGTTGCAACACCGTAAATTGTTAAGCCTAAGGTTAAAATAATAATTAAACCAATGGTTGACAAAAACCAGCAAATAGGGCAATATCCGAGTCACGTAGGGGACCTAATTTAACAAATGGGCCGATTAAAAAGTAACCATGCGCTAAACCAATTTCCAAACCACGTAATAAAGGTGTTAAACCAAATCTATACGCTGGTAAATTTTGTAAGATGGCACGTGTTACAGCTGACGATGTGATCGGCGTTGCTAAATGACCTACAAATGGATCATCGTTGTAAGGTTTAATAAAATTAGCCATAAAGTTAATTTAAAAATTAGTGAAATTAATAAGAAAATTTTAAAACTGAATCAAATCGATGGAAGGTAAAGAAGAAAAGAAAATTTTTACCAACCAAAATTTTTATATAGATTACTATATAATATATATTAATATACAGAAAAATTTTTATAAATTTCATTTTATTATAATAAAGAAGGTTTTTATGACAGTTGCTATAGACTATTTATTACTGATCGGATTTTGTTTTGCCCTTTCATCTGGGTTATTCTTAGGATTGAAATCAATTAAATTAATTTAATCTAAAAAAACTATATCAAATGCAAAACGAAATTCGTCGAGATAAAATTATTGGATCGCGACGTTTGAGTAACTATTTCTGGTCGTTCTTTTTATTTGTAGGTGGAATAGGGTTTTTATTAGCAGGTATCTCAAGTTATCTTAATATTAATTTATTACCCTTTGCAAATCCAACGGAATTGGCTTTCATCCCCCAAGGTTTAGTGATGATGTTTTACGGGACATTAAGTTTTGGAATAAGTGTCTACATTTTAATTACAGTATTTTTAGATATAGGAAGTGGTTATAATGAATATAATCGAATTGAAAATCTTGTTAAAATTGTTCGAAAAGGATTTCCAGGTAAAAATCGTGAAATTCTTTTAACTTATCCTTTTTCTAACATTCAATCGATTGGGATTAAAATTACGGAAGGATTAAATCCGACACGAAGTATCTACTTGTGTTTAAAAGACGATCGTAAAATACCCTTAACGCCGGTCCAGGACCCTACTTCGATTTCTAACTTAGAAGAAGAAGCAGCTAGTTTAGCTAAATTTCTGGATCTGAAATTAGAAAATATTTAAATTTTTATTGCTTTTATGCCCGTCGTATTAGTATAATATTATTGTGCGGGCATAGTTTAGTGGTAAAACCTTAGCCTTCCAAGCTAATGATGGGGGTTCGATTCCCCCTGCCCGCTTTCCAACAAAATTTCGAATGAGCAACAATCTTTTTTAGAAAGGAATATATTATGTCTGGTGGATCTACTGGTGAACGTCCGTTCTCAGATATTATTACGAGTGTACGTTATTGGATTATTCATAGTATTACGATTCCGTCACTTTTTGTATCAGGATGGTTATTTGTAAGTACTGGTTTAGCATATGATGTATTTGGAACACCACGTCCAAATGAATACTTTACACAAGATCGTCAACAAATTCCCCTTGTAAATGATCGATTCAGTGCAAAACAAGAGTTAGAAGATTTAACGAAAGGTTTATAATTTTTAAAGGAAAAAATCATGGCAAAAAATATTAATCAACCTGTAGCTTATCCAATTTTTACTTTCCGTTGGTTAGCAGTTCACGGACTAGCAGTTCCAACAGTATTCTTTTTAGGCGGAATTACAGCGATGCAATTCATTCAACGATAAATTACTATATTATAGATACGAGGTAATCTTTTATGACAGGTCCAAATCCAAATAAACAAGCAGTTGAGTTAAATCGAACGTCTCTTTATTGGGGACTTTTATTAATTTTTGTTTTAGCAGTACTGTTTTCAAGTTATTTCTTTAATTAATACTTAGATACAAGGAGCTTTTTTTATGGCAAATACAGGTAGAATTCCTTTATGGCTTGTAGGGTTAGTAGGTGGATTAGCAGTAATTACCATGCTATCATTATTTATTTACGGCTCATATTCAGGGTTAGGTTCATCATTGTAAATATAGAATAAAAATTTAGTTTCAACTACTAGGATGAAATGATTAGTAGTAGTTGAAACTAAATAATTTTTTTAGTTGGTTTTATTTTCGAAATTGCTGCAATACTCTCCGGATTACTTTCATAAAAGTTCGTTGAAATGGCATCAAAATCCAAATTTCACTCGTTCCATTTCCAAACCATCCATACCATAGTTTAGGAAATCGACGTTGTATATTTTTTTGTTTTTCATCTTGCCAAGCGGTTTGTCCACCACTATAAATACTATTTTTAGGACGTGGTCCAATATGAAGCTCTGTATTTTCGACTAAGAACGGAAAATAAAAGTATTGACCCCAAATCGCATGAAAAAGACCAAAACAAATTGATCCTAAATGAATGGTTACACAGATTGTTAAAATACTTGTCAATAAATTAAATTGTAGTAATAAATTCGGATCGAAATAATTATTGGCAGCTGCAATTGATAACTTTTCTTGAATTATAACTTCTTGAAAATACATTACTCGATATAAAAATAGATTAGGATTTGTTCCACAAATCCAATAATTAATAAGAAAGTCCAATGCCAACGAATCAAATATGGACAATATCGTTTTCCAATTCGAGTAATAATCGCATAGGCTGCAATTCCTGATAATTGATTCCAAAATTCACTTATGGTTTCGAATAACCTTGGAATGATCGTATTATAAATTTTGTAATAAATCGGTAATACTTTCATTTTACTGGTTTCGTTTAAATTGGAAATAATCATTGAAATGGGGTCAATATAATATTGAACACCGGTTTCCGAATCTGTATGAACAATTCCTTTGGTGAATGCATAATAAACTAATTTACCTGGATTATACCAATGAACATCAGATCCTAATTTTAAGTCGGTTGTCAATAATGCTTCACTACCTGATTCAAGTTCGATCGCACTAGCTCCCAATCTTTGCAGGTATGGTACTTTAATCAACATTTGACGATACATCAAAATAACATCAATAAAATGTCGATACCATAGATAACCTGCACAAAGTCCGATAGTCGTTATATAAATGGATGTCTTTAAATTATAACGAAAGATTAAAATGATAAATCTGACAAAGAGAAGAAAGAAAATCAGACTTTCAATATCAGCTAGGCTTAATCCATCTTGAATTTGTTTCCAAAGCCCTTCTATAATTAATTGAAGGGTCTCAATTGAGAATGCTGAAGGTGATTCTAGGTTTTCAATAGCTAGCTGAGAATGATATGGATCTAATCCAGGTGAAATGATGGAAGGAGTTCGTAAATTTTCAATTCCAAACCAATTCAAAATTGTTTCTTGATCAACATGGATTAAAAACAGTAAAAGTCTAAGAGAAGATAACATAAATTTATTTTATTAAGATTTTTGATCTTAAAAGCGAAAATTTTTGACAATTGAAGTAAATTCAATTGCTCTATTAAAATTAAAGACTTCTAAAAAGTATAATTATAATTATATGTGAAACTCTGATTTGTCAAGTTCTATAGGATCACGATCGAAAAAGAGTTTGAGATTTATTTACTTGACAAGGTAAACTATAATTGGGTTGCCTGGGACTCGAACCCAGAACAGCTCGGTTAAAAGCCGAGTACTCTACCATTGAGTTAGCAACCCTCCTAATGGAACTACATTACATGCTACCATAAATTTCGAAAATCGTAAACTATTTATTTAACCTTTCGAAAAAAATAATATTTTACTTTATTAATTTTTAAGTAGAATTATAAGTAACATTAGTGGTTATTCTAGTACTCAAAATTTTATTAAAAAATTAATAATAAGGATTAAAAAATGATTAATTGGCAAATTATAGGACAATTATTAGCAACAGGTGTGATTATGTTATCTGGCCCAGCAGTAATTGTTTTATTAGCGTTAAAAAAAGGTAATCTTTAAATTTACTCTATTTTACTTTGATCGTCTGTATCGTCATATAAACAAACTTAAAAATAATTATGATAACTGCATTAACAGCTCTATTCGTTTTAATCTCATTAGCTTTAGTTGTAACCGTTCCGGTAGCATTAGCAACGCCAGGTGAATGGGAAAGTTCAAAAGATAATTTCAACAAAATTTTTCAAGCTTGGATTGTTTTAGTATTTGCTATTGCGGCAGCAGATGGTATTACAAATTCTATTTAAATATTCTGAAATTATAGTTTCATACTATAATTTCAAAATATTTATTGTTGACAAATAATAGAGTTTTTGGTAATCTATGTTGCAGTAGGACACAAGAACCTATTTTAAGGTTTAATATGCCAGCGGGCATAGCTCAGTGGTAGAGCGCAACCTTGCCAAGGTTGATGTCGCGCGTTCGAATCGCGTTGCCCGCTTAAAGCTTATTCTTCCTAGTTATTCTATTAACATTTCTGCCCCCATCGTCTAGTGGCCTAGGACAGCTCCCTTTCACGGAGCAGACAGGGATTCGAGTTCCCTTGGGGGTATTCTATTTTTATATGTAGTACAACTAGACTTTTCAGTAATCGTTTAAAAAATTCGTAAGTTTACGTGTCAAAGAATTCTATATGATTAATATCAACTGGTTTTATCAAACGAATCTCTGCTGACAAGTCAATAAGACTCGAATCATAACGACTAGTACTAAATTCTTTGTGCTTCATTATTTCATACTTTTTTTTTATTGCTTAATCGAGAATCAGGCATAAAAACTTAAATCTTACGCTCTTCGAGCCTTCGTTTATGTCCGGTTACTAAGACGATGTTTGCATCTAACACATTGGGTCAAGTTCAATCGTGTAAGGATTGCTCCAATTTAGTTGAAGAAAATTGTGGGTCAAACAATGATCTCACTGTTAGCTCTTCAATTCCAGTTTCTTCTTACAAATAAAAATCTCCTACTAACCCTTAAATAAGGAAGAACTTTGACACTATAGAACAATCCTATCTTCCATAATAATGATAGCCATAAATCTAGTATTTCAACCAATAGAATGAATCAGGATTTCTAATTTATGCTTTTATCCGTAGATAAAATTATTAAACCATAATCGTTGATTCAGATCCAAATAAAATTAGCAACTGCAGCTATCCCTACCGTTCCATATTTATATTTAGTATTGATCGTCTTTTGGATGACTCGATGTTTTTGTTTCAATAAACGCAATAGAAAAAATATTGTGTTTATGGTAAATAATCTTTTAGAAAATTTTGGAACATTTGTTTATTTTTGGAACATGATCGAATTCAATTTAATCTTGCGATAAGGTTTCTTAGTTTGGCTTTTTTACCATTGTTCTCACTATCAACAGTTTAGAATGACAGACAAAATCAGTCCATAGAATGATTTAGCTCTTTTATAAATAGCTACCATAAAAAGTGGATACTAGTCTATTTTAACTTGAAAAGTCCTATAGATTTTGTTTATACACAATATTATTGGAAATAGACAATCTGGGCTCGGAGGTCAGAGGTTTAGAGTAATAATAATCATTAATTCGCGATAGTAATAGTAGGACACTACCATATGAATCTTTTCCACCCAAAACCTTACTTGAGTTTATCAGAGGAAAAAAGTTAACTTATTTTGTAGTTTAACGAATAAATAATAAATAATAAATACAATCATTAGAAAATGATTGTATTTATAAATTTTAGATTAATCAATAGGACGCATTGATAATACAGGTTCATTAGCACGGTTAATACCTTTTTCGAAACCAGCAGCTGCCGCACGAGCACGGCCTGAATGCCACCAATGGCCAACTAAAAAGAAGAAGGCTAATGTGAAATGTGAACAACATAACCATGAACGAGGTGATACATAGTTTACAGAGTTAATTTCTGTTGCTACACCACCCACAGAGTTTAATGATCCTAATGGAGCATGAGTCATATATTCGGCAGCACGACGTTCTTGCCATGGTTGAATATCATTTTTAATTTTATTGATATCTAAACCGTTTGGACCACGTAATGGTTCTACCCATGGTGCACGTAAATCCCAGAAACGCATTGTTTCACCACCAAAATAATTTCTCCACTTGGAGAACGCATTAAGTATTTCCCTAAACCAGTTGGACCTTGTGCTGATGACACGTTAGCACCTAAACGTTGGTCACGAACTAAGAATGTAAATGCTTGTGATTGTGATGCTTCTGGACCTGTTGGGCCGTATAACTCACTTGGGTAAGCTGTATTATTGTACCAAGAATATAATGAAGCTGTCCATCCCATTAACGCAATTGCAGCTAAACTATATGAAAGATATGCTTCACCTGACCATACGAACGCACGACGTGCCCATGCGAATGGTTTTGTAAAGATATGCCAAATTCCACCAGTAATACATAAAATTCCAACCCAAATGTGTCCACCGATGATGTCTTCCATGTTGTTTACAGAAACAACCCAACCATCTCCACCAAATGGAGAGCGGAATACATAACCAAAGATAACAATCGGATTTAATGTAGGTGTCGTAATAAAACGAACATCTCCACCACCTGGTGCCCATGTATCATATACACCACCGATATACATTGCTTTCGCTACTAACAAGAAAGCACCACAACCTAGTAAGCATAAATGAATACCTAAAATAGTTGTCATTTTATTTTTATCACGCCAATCATAACCAAAAAATGGGAATGATTCTTCCAATGTATCTGGACCTAATAATGAATGGTAAATACCACCAAATCCTAACACTGCTGACGAAATTAAATGAATAACACCAACGGCAAAATATGGTACAGTTGTCGTAATTTCTCCCCCTGGACCAATTCCATAGCCTAAGGTTGCTAAATGTTGCATACAGATAAAACCTTGCTCGTATAAAGGTTTTTCTGGTACGAAATGAGAAACCTCAAATAAAATCATTGCACCAGCCCAAAATACCATTAAACCAGCATGAGCAACGTGTGCACCTAATAATTTACCTGAAACATTGATTAAACGAGCATTTCCACTCCACCAAGCAAATCCAGTAGACTCAATATCACGGCCTGCTATACTACTATTAAAGGGCGTTTCCACGTGGTAATACCTCCTCAGGGAATACAAAGTTTTCATGTGGTTGATCTTGTGCAGCCATCCAAGCACGAATACCTTCGTTTAATAAAATATTTTTTGTATAGAATGTTTCAAATTCCGGATCTTCCGCTGCACGTAATTCTTGTGAAACGAAATCATATGCACGTAAGTTTAATGCTAAACCAACGATACCAATAGCACTTGTCCATAATCCAGTTACTGGTACGAACAACATGAAGAAATGTAACCAGCGTTTGTTAGAAAATGCTACACCAAAAATTTGTGACCAGAAACGATTCGCTGTAACCATTGAATATGTTTCTTCTGATTGAGTTGGTGTGAATGCACGGAATGTGTTCGCAGCATCACCATCTTCAAATAAAGTATTTTCTACTGTTGCACCGTGAATTGCACATAGTAAAGCACCACCTAAAATTCCTGCAACACCCATCATATGGAATGGATTTAATGTCCAGTTATGGAAACCTTGTAGGAATAATAAGAAACGGAAAATTGCAGCTACACCAAAACTTGGTGCAAAGAACCAACTTGCTTGTCCTAATGGGTATAATAAGAATACTGAAACAAAGACAGCAATTGGACCAGAAAAGGCAATTGCGTTGTACGGACGAATCCCTACTAAACGAGCAATTTCAAATTGACGTAAACAGAAGCCAATTAAACCAAATGCTCCATGTAAAGCAACAAATGTCCATAAACCACCGATTTGACACCAACGAGTGAAATCACCTTGTGCTTCAGGACCCCATAAAAGTAATAATGAGTGCCCCATACTGTTTGCTGGAGTTGAAACTGCGGCTGTTAAGAAGTTACATCCTTCCAGATAAGAACTTGCTAAACCATGTGTGTACCATGACGTTACAAATGTTGTACCTGTCATCCATCCACCAGCTGCTAAATAAGCAGTAGGGAATAATAATAAACCTGACCAACCAACGAAGACGAATCGATCTTTTTTTAACCAATCATCTACTAGATCAAATAAGCCACGTTCTTGGTTTTGCCCAATAGCAATGGTCATATTTTAATAATCCTTTCATTCAAGTATTTTTGAATAGAGTAAACATAATAAGATATTTTTTACTCTAAGTCTTTCCAATCTACCGTAACATTATATAATAAAAATTAAAAAAATAGGATAACTAAGAAAAATAATTGGACATACCAAAATAAAAAGTTTTAAAAATTGATGATTCAAATCTTTTTATTGGATCCATTGTAGATAGGATTGAGATTCTTAGTCTAAGTTTTCTTTTAAATACATTCGTTTGAGAGATAATTTACTTCAAATGAATGTATTTTAGACTCACAATTTGTGAGACATGTAGAGTTAGATAGTTTTCAATCTTAAAATTAAAAAATATTACTATTAACTAATATCATCAATGGAACTATAAATGAAGAATAATGCCATACTAAGCGCAGGAAAAACTAACCCAACAAGTGGAACTAAGATTGCCGGTAAAAATGCAGCTGTCATATTTTTATTCTATAAAATTTTTTATTTGCATGTAAGTATCTACACCGTCAAATTGTATATTAAAATTTAATAAAATGAAACATTAATTATTAATAAAAATTTCTTTGATTTTATAGTAGAATTAATATTATTAAATCTAATAGTTTTAGTCTTACTTTTAAAATATATTATTATTTATGGAAACATTATTATTATCTCGTTTACCAGAATCATACGTTATCTTCAGTCCAATTGTGGATGTATTACCAATTATTCCACTTTTCTTTTTATTACTAGCATTCGTTTGGCAAGCTGCAATTGGATTTAGATAATTTTACACTTATAAATGTAAAAAGTCGTTGTATAATGCTACGGAAAAGATATATTTACTTACGTTTATAATCAAAATACAAACATATGGTTGAACCTTTATTATCTGGAATAGTTCTAGGACTAATTACTGTAACGGCACTTGGTCTTTTTGTGGCAGCATTTTTACAATATCGACGAGGAAGTCAATTTGAAGTTTAAATATGTTTTAAAATCCTAAAAATAATTTTTTAGGATTTTAAAACATATTTAAATTTTAGTTAAGAGAAGTCAATTCTTTGAAAATTTATCTTAACGTATAGTTTTAACTATTTTTTATGTTTGTTAGAATATATTATGAAACTATTTCACAATAGTCGTTGTATATAACTTAATCTTAAATTTTTTCACTACCGATCCAAACAAAATATAGTTAGTAGAAATTATGACTAGCTGGTGAAGGGACTTGAACCCCCAACCTACGGATTACAAATCCGTTGCTCTACCATTGAGCTACACCAGCAAATTAAAATTAATAGTATCTTTAACGATACAATCTTTACCCAAACCTACTATGTCTTTCTTAGATACAATGTAGTTAAAAAGTGATCATTTGTCAAGTCTTAAAAGAGTAGGGTATAGTTAGTTGGCAAAAATTGATTAGGCCCAGTAGGAATCGAACCTACATTGATGATTTAGAAAATCACTGTCCTAATCCGTTAGACGATAGGCCCTTTACTTCAATTAGAAAATGGGTAATACAGGATTTGAACCTGTGACCTTCTGCTTGTAAGGCAGACACTCTACCACTGAGTTAATTACCCATTTGTCTACTTAATACCACTACTACGACAATATTTATACAAAAAAGCAAATAAAATGTCAATAGTTAAATTTGTTTGACTATTACGTTTTTCTATGTTAAGCTATGGTTTAAGAATGGGTCGGTGTCCGAGTGGTTAAAGGAGGCGGATTGTAAATCCGTTGCGATATGCTACGTTGGTTCGAATCCAACCCGGCCCACTTTAAACTTAACTTGCAAATCTGAGAAGAGACTCCAGAATTTTTTGAGTGGTAGATTTAAAACCCAACCATTTTTTGAAGGATTATATACAAGAGTCCAAAGACTCCAAAGATACTTACAATGCCAATCAAGCGAAAGCGAGGAATTTTAACTAAATTTCGAATAGGAGCAATAATAATTAAAATTAATCCAACTAAACTACTGATAAAAAATCGTGGATAACGAGATATATTATTCCAAAAATCATTCATAATAAAAATTAGAGATGTTTACTAACTGTTATGATTATACACTTTAATCAGTCAAACTCGATCTACTATTATTGAATGTTATGGTTTTTTTAAGACTCTTTTAAAAATTATTCAGTCTACTAGAATTTTTTGTTAGTCTAAAAATTCTCCTCAAATTCTTTATTTATTAAAAGTGTGTTATAATTTAATGTAATGAAAGTAGTCTAAGGCTCTGTAGCTCAGTGGTAAGAGCAGGGGATTCATAAGCCCAAGGTCGTAGGTTCAACTCCCACCAGAGCCATCTACTTTTTAAAACTATGTTTATTTCGGAGAAATGGCTGAGTGGTCGAAAGCAATAGATTGCTAATCTATCGTACAATTTTTTGTACCCAGGGTTCGAATCCCTGTTTCTCCTTTGTTTCAATTAAAAAAATTGACATTTTTTAGAAACTCGAGTAGTCTTTGTTTAGTTTATACAGTTTTATTGGGATTGTAGTTCAATTGGTTAGAGCACCGCCCTGTCACGGCGGAAGTTGCGAGTTCGAGTCTCGTCAGTCCCGTTTTATGCTTTTCTATGCTACAATTTTTATCGATGATAAAAAAACTTGTTCGATTTGTTACTATTGATCAGAGTTTATCGAAAAAAATTTTAAATTATCACTAAGCGTTCAATGAAAAGGACAATAGATAAAATTTAATAATAATATTAATCATATTATTATTAAATCAAGATTATTCGCCTTGTACTTTTAACAGCGCAAATCCTAATGAAAGACCAAATAAAGTCATTAAGAAGCATATTACTGCTGTGCTAACAATTTCTGGACTTGCATACGGAAAAATTTGTTTGATTAATTCCATAATATTTTTATTCTAAAACGAGTTTAAATAATTAGAAACCATTTCGAGCCCAAACCGTTAACGCCAATGAAAACGTAAACATTGTCATTAAACCGGCCCAACCTAGACTGATAATATCCATAGAGATATGTATATATATGTTTAATTTTTGCAATTTTTATAATTTAAGAAAACAAGTCTGTTTTCTTAAATTATTTTCTTTATTATTATACAATACCGTTTGACCAATCTACATCAACATTTTCAATGATTAATGATGAGTTATAAATTTGTAAAATAATTAATAAAAAAACTAAGAATGCTGCCATTACTACACCCATAATTGGAGTCGTACCCCAACCTGGCGCAACTTTACCATATTCAGCATTTAAGGGGCGTAAAATTTCACCTAATCTTGTTCGTAATGCCATATTTAAATTTTATAAGTTAATTTTTCTATTATTATGATATATAATGTTAAGACGTTAATCATAATTTATATATATATCATGGAAACAGCAACTATTATTGTAATTTTTGTATCGAGTTTACTTTTAGGAATTACTACATATTCTATTTATACGGCTTTTGGACCAACGTCAAAAACTTACGGGATCCATTTGAAGAACATGAAGATTAAAAAATAAAACCAATTAAATTGGTTTTATTTTCTAAGAATTCGAGGCGTATCACGGAAAAATACGGCAAAGAAAATTACCATTAACGTACCAATAAGTAAAAATGTATAAACTAAAGCTTCCATTGTTTGTGATTTTAGTTAATTATAAAGAAATTTAAAAACCTGATAGTAGTTTATTTTAAACAGCACCTTGTTTTTTAGTTGATTTGTCACCAAGTTTTTGGAATGCACCGAATTCAACTTGTTCTGTAACTTCCGCACCAATACCTGTAAATACATCACGGAAAATTGTTCGGCCACCATGCCATAAATGTCCAAAGAAGAACAATAAGGCAAAGTTTGCATGACCAAATGTATACCAACCACGCGGACTACTTCTAAATACTCCATCAGATGCCACACTTGTTCTATCAAATTCGAAGACTTCTCCTAGTTGAGCTTTCCGTGCAAATTTCTTAACTGTTGGTGCGTCTTTGAAGGTTTGTCCATTTAGTTTACCACCATAAAAGTCAACTGTCACACCAACTTGCTCAATACTGTATTTTGATTCCGCACGACGGAATGGAATATCAGCACGAATAATTCCATCTTTATCTACTAAAATAACTGGGAATGTTTCGAAGAATGCAGGCATACGTCGCACTGTTAATTCTCGACCTTCTTTATCACGGAAAATTGGATGACCTAACCAAGCTTCAGCAATTCCATCACCTTTATTCATAGGACCAGCACGGAATAAACCACCTTTCGCCGGGTTATTTCCAATGTAATCATAAAAAGCTAATTTATCTGGAATTCGTGACCAGGCTTGGCTTTCAGATAAACCTTCACTTACTGAAGCTTCTACTTGTCTTTCAATTTCTTGTTGGAAATAACCACTATCCCATTGATAACGAGTTGGTCCAAATAACTCAATTGGTGTTGCTGCAGCACCATACCACATTGTTCCAGATGTTACAAATGCTGCCCAAAATACAGCTGCAATACTACTTGATAAAACTGTCTCAATGTTACCCATTCGTAATGCACGATATAAACGTTGTGGTGGACGAACTGTTAAATGGAAAACACCTGCGAAAATACCGAATATTCCTGCAGCGATATGATGAGCAGCGATACCACCTGGATTAAACGGGTTAAAACCATCTGCACCCCACGATGGAGCTACTGGTTGAACACGCCCCGTGATTCCATACGCATCAGAAACCCAAATCCCAGGACCAAATAAACCAGTTACGTGGAATGCTCCGAACCCGAAACATGCCAATCCTGATAAAAATAAATGAATACCGAAAATTTTTGGTAAATCTAATGCTGGTTCACCTGTCCGTGGATCCCGGAATAATTCTAAATCCCAATAAACCCAGTGCCAAATAGCAGCTAAGAAACACATTCCTGATAAAATAATATGAGATAAAGCTACACCTTCAAAACTCCAAATCCCAGGATTTGATACACTTTCACCAGTAATACTCCATCCACCCCAAGAATCAGTGATACCTAAACGAGTCATAAACGGCATAACAAACATACCTTGACGCCACATAGGATTTAAAACTGGATCAGAAGGATCAAAAACAGCTAATTCATAAAGTGCCATTGATCCAGCCCAACCTGCAACTAAAGCTGTGTGCATTAAATGAACTGCAATTAATCTTCCAGGGTCATTTAAAACAACAGTGTGAACACGATACCATGGTAATGCCATAGTAATACATTCCTCAATATAAATAATGGTTTTTGACTTTCTTACAACTAAACTACATAAAAGCTAGCTAACTTATTATTATAAGTAAAGATTAAAAAAATTAATCAAATTTAATGATATACTCATTAAGAAAAAATTTTTCTTTTCTTGACTTTTTGAAAATTTAAAAGTACTATCACCTCGTCAGTAATAAAAAATTTATTAATATAAAGAAAGCAATTTCAAGTAATTTTCTACAAAAAACGCCTTTAAAAAGTTTTGTAGCTCACTAAAACTAGTGGAGTTTTTTGAGTTCTTTGAAATTAAAATTCTTATTGTAGCGAACAGTAATTCTAATTCTGTAAAATTTTTAACCCTATTCTATTAAATTTTAATAATTCAACAAAATTGTTATGGCAAAAAAAAGTATGATCGAACGCGAGAAAAAAAGAATTCGCTTAGAAAAAAAATATGCTCTTAAGCGAGTTAATTTATTACAAGATTATAAAAACGAACAAAGTTTTACAGGAAAACTTGAAATTCATTCGAAAATTCAACAATTACCGCGGAATAGCGCAAAAATTCGGATTCGTAATAGATGTTGGAAAACCGGTCGCCCGCGCGGAGTGTTTCGTGATTTTGGGGTCTCTCGGCATGTTTTTCGTGAGATGGCTCATCAATGTTTGTTACCAGGTGTAACAAAATCAAGCTGGTAATAAACTCTAAATTAATTTATTCATTTTTTGGAATTTAATTTATAATCACATGTATATATCGAAAGGATGTTTTTGTTATAATCTACCATCGAATTTTTCTAGAATTACAAAATTTTACTTTTTAATTGTTAGGAGTTTTTATGATCTATGACTCACAAGTTTACACAGCCCTATGCATTGCATTATTAGCAGCGGTTTTAGCAATTAGTTTAGGTACAGCTCTTTATGAATAAGAAATCTTAACAACTTTTGTTAAGTACAAATTCCACAACAAATTTTAAAATTAAATATTTTCTAATAAAATTTATGGCACAAGAAGAATTAAAAAATTTTACTACTCCAGTTTTTCCGTTTACAGCTATTGTTGGTCAAGAGGAAATGAAGTTGGCCTTACAACTAAATGTTATTGATCCTAAGATTGGTGGTGTAATGATTATGGGTGATCGTGGAACTGGTAAATCAACAACAATTCGAGCGATTGCAGATTTACTTCCAAAAATCGAAGTAGTAGCGGATGATCCTTTTAACTCACATCCAACCAATTTAGAATTAATGAGTAATGAAGTGAAAACATTAATTCAAAATGATTCAAATGATATTAAAACAGAATGGATCAAATTCCAATGGTGGATTTACCATTGGGTGCAACAGAAGATCGAGTATGTGGGACAATTGATATTGAAAAAGCTTTAACGGAAGGTGTGAAAGCATTTGAACCTGGATTACTAGCAAAAGCTAATCGAGGTATCCTTTACGTAGATGAAGTTAATTTATTAGATGACCATTTAGTAGATATTTTGTTAGATTCAGCAGCGTCAGGCTGGAACACAGTTGAGCGTGAAGGAATATCTATTCGTCATCCAGCACGGTTTGTTTTAGTTGGATCAGGAAATCCTGAGGAAGGTGAACTGCGTCCACAATTATTAGATCGATTTGGAATGCATGCCGAAATTAGAACTGTAAAAGATCCAATTCTGAGAGTAAAAGTTGTAGAGGAACGAACATCTTTTGATCAATCTCCAATGATTTGGATCGAAAATTATGAGTCACAACAACAAGAATTACGTGATAAAATTGTTGCTGCTCAAGAATTATTACCAAGAGTTGAAATGGACTACGATTTAAGAATTAAAATATCAGAAGTTTGTAGTCGTTTAGATGTTGATGGCTTACGAGGGGATATTGTGACAAATCGTGCAGCACGAGCTCATGCTGCTTATGACAATCGTGATAAGGTAACTGTGGATGATATTTCAAAATTATCACACTATGTTTACGTCACCGATTACGAAAAGATCCATTGGAATCAATTGATTCAGGTGATAAAGTAAATAAAGTTTTTAAAGAAGTATTTGAAATTGACGAATAAGTTTTCGTCTTATAAAAATTTATCAAAACTGATTTATGTATACAGTTAAATTTCCGTTAACCATTATTGGAGCAATTGTCAGTATTTTTTTAATTTCAATCATTCTTCTTCGAGTTCCTAAAGAAAATGTTGGTCTTACAAGTTTTGCAAACAAAAGCAATGTGCTAGGTTCACCTAGTTCGGCAGAACGTGTTTTAAATATTGCTACTATGACTGGTATTTTTCTTTATTTAGCAATTGCTTTCCAACTTAATTTACTATATATTGATGACTATATATTATTTCAATAATTTCTTTCTATAAATGATTAGTTTCTAATCATTTATAGAACATATAGTCTAATTTTTTTGGAGAAAAATTTCCAAAATTACTTTTTTTTTATTATTTTAGAATCAAACATAAAAAGACTTACTCTAGTTGATAAGGAAGAAATTCTAATTTCAGTTATATTGTAAGTACTCGTTTTCTTTTAAAAATTTTTTACTAGAATTAAAAACCTTACCAGAATCCAAGAGAAACAGCTTTATCAATTGGTAAACAAGCACCAATCCCTAACCAAACGGCTGTAAAGAAACCTAAAATAAATAATAAACTTGCAATTGGACGGCGGAAAGGGTTTTGAAACTTATTTACATTTTCAATAAATGGAATTGTTACTAGACCCACAGGAACTGCTGCCATTGCTAATACTCCTAATAATTTATTCGGTAATACACGTAATAAATTAAAGGTTGGAAAGAAATACCATTCTGGTAAAATTTCTAATGGCGTATTAAAAGGATCAGCTGGTTCACCTAGTTGAGTTGGTGCTAATACTGATAGACCAACACAACAAGCAAAGATGCCTAACATAGTTAACGGAAAAATATATAAAATATCATTCGGCCATGCCGGTTCTCCATAATAGTTGTGACCCATTCCTTTAGCTAATTTTGCTCGCAATTTTGGATCAGTTAAATCGGGTTTTTTAATTACTGACATAATACTTTTTATTATTTTAATTATCTTATTTTAAATTATAAAGGACCTGAAATGCCTTGTTTACGAATCATTAAAAAATGTGTTAACATTAATACAGCTGCCGCAACAGGTAATACAAATGTGTGTGCACTATAGAAACGGGTTAATGTAGCTTGACCTACACTTTCACCACCACGTAGGATTAAAACTAATGGAGGTCCTACAATAGGTACTGCTGCAGGCACACCAGTTACAATTTTACAAGCCCAAAATCCAACTTGATCCCATGGTAACGAATAACCTGTTACACCAAATGATACGGTTACAACCGACAAGATTACACCAGTTACCCATGTTAATTCACGCGGTTTTTTAAATCCACCAGTTAAATAAACGCGGAAGACATGTAAAACTAACATTAGAACCATCATACTAGCAGACCAGCGGTGCAATGAACGGATCAACCAACCAAAATTTACACTGGTCATAATATATTCTACCGAAGCAAAAGCATCAACAACACTAGGTCGATAGTAGAATGTCATCGCAAATCCTGTCGCAACTTGAATTAAAAAACAAGTAAGTACAAGACCACCGAAACAATAGAAAATATTTACATGAGGTGGAACGTATTTACTAGAAATATCATCGGCAATTGCCTGAACTTCTAATCGCTCTTCAAACCAATCGTAAACTTTACTCATAAGATAATTTTTACTTTTTTTAACACTATTAAGCAAACTAAACTTAAGTTTTTTAGTAAAAGGCGAGAGTGGGATTCGAACCCACGGAACCCGCAAAGATTCATCTGATTTCAAATCAGACGCAATCGACCAACTCTGCCATCTCGCCAAAAAGATTAGTTTTACAACTAATCTTGATTGTATTAACGTTCATATGTCGTTGTTCCACTAAATTTTATTGAAGCGGGATTTGGATTTTTTCCAATAGAAAAATCACGACTATTTACAGAAACTCGTCCTGGGTTTACTTTTTCTGGAAACACACCATCTTTTGGATGTAAATATTGAACTTCGCCACTTGGGAAAATCCTATATATTTTGTAGTCATTAATTTTGAACGTTCGTAACTGAGTTCCTAATGCCAAACATTGTTCTTTCCGAGCTAAATATAATAAATTTTCGCCGTTGCGCATGATTGCGGCACCACCTGTCGGCATTTCAAAGATTTGTTCTTTTGAACTTGTCCAAGTAATCGCATATTTTTCTTCAACTTCAGCTGAGCGTAACCAGCCTCCAGTACTTCCACCAAAAGTTGGAAAAGGTGTTTGTAAATTTAATGTCATCTGTAAAACTGTATAAATGTCTAATGTTCATTATATAATTTTAATAAAAAAAAAGTTTTTTATTAAAATTCTCAAAATTTCTAGCGGAGAATGGATTTGAACCATTGACCTTCGGGTTATGAGCCCAACGAGCTACCAGGCTGCTCTACTCCGCGCCGAATATGTTCATTACTAATTGCTACCAGCTTATTTTGTTTTATTACAATCAAAATTACTTTTCTCTCGTCCCATCAAGATTATAATACATTTGTCTAAAAATTGTCAATACAATAATTGAAGAATTCCTAAACATAAATTACTTCGCATATCAAAAATACTTTTTTTACTCTGGATTGAATTTAATGTTAGACTTATTTTTCATGATCATGTTTATAATGATTTGTTTTATTAATTACAAGGAGATAAAGATCTATTATATATATCTAGATCAAAGGTTAAGACATAACCAGCTATAGATATATATAATTACTAGACCTTATGATTTAATTTTAGTGATTAATTCTGTCAATTCTTCGGGAAATGGAGCATTAAACTCTTGATAGTAATCAATAATAAATTCAAATAATCCATCGTCCGTTGAAACTTGTGAGGCCAACTCACGAATTAAAGCTATTAGTGCACTAAATAAAGGAGTACTATTAGTTAGAACAAAACCCAGTAAAGCCAGTAAGAATAGAAAAAATAATCGACGTTTAATGCCTTTTAAACTAACGAAGGCTGCTTTAAGTAGTTTACCTATGACTTCTTTTTTCTCTTCTATTGGTATATCTTGATCAAGCATCACATCTCTTAATTTTTGAAACAACTCTCGCGAGGTCAGTGTTGGAAGCGTTCTAAATAACTTAGCGATTCTTTGATGATTAAGATCGAGACCAGGTAAATTGAACAACAACGGAGATGCATTAATAATACTATTTCTGAATCTATCGGTTAATTCAGTCCCAGCGACTCCAAGGATTAAAATCGATATTGCAGATCGTAAAGCCTTATCAGTTTTTAATATTGTAATTACAGGTTTGACGAATCGAAATAGACTCTTATCCATAAAACCTCGCCGAACCTTAAGACTTGATTCGGGTTCTATGAGTGTTTTTTCATCTGGAAAATAGCGTTTAATAACTACATAGGTTGCTATACTAATAACTAACCATAATGCAGTTGTTCCATTTTTAGATAAGTTTAGCATTCTGAGTCCTTTCGATAATTTATTTTAAGGATGCTTTTCCACCAGCATCTTCAATTTGTTTTTTGGCATCTTCTGCCGCATCTTTAGCAATTCCTTCTTGAAGAACTTTTGGTGCTGATTCGACAAGTTCTTTTGCTTCTTTTAAACCAAGACCTGTAATACCCCGAACAATTTTTAATACAGCAATCTTTTTATCAGCTGGAACTTCATCTAACATCAAGTCAAATTCAGTTTTTTCTTCTACTTCTTCGGCTGGAGCAGCAGCCGCCATTACCATTGTACCACCTCCTACAGCTGAAGCATCTACACCAAATGTTTCTTCAATTTTTGTTACTAATTCTGCCGCTTCTAATAATGTTAATGTTTTTAACTCTTCAACAATTTGAGTAATTTTTTCTGACATAATAATTTTTTAATATAGTTTATACAAATAGTTTTTATCCGAAACTTGTTAAATCTAATTTCATAGATGGGCCCATTGTTGTACAAAGAAATAGACTTTTAAAATATTTCCCTTTTACACCTGATGGGCGATTTTTTTCAATCGAATTATACAAAGCTTGTAAATTTTCGAGTAATTGATTGTCTGTAAAATTTACTTTTCCAATAGTAACATGAACAATACCTGTTTTATCAGCTTTATATTCAAATTTTCCTTTTTTGAAATCTGCAAGCGTTTCTTGTAATGTACTACTTACTGTTCCAGATTTAGGGGATGGCATTAAACCTTTTGGTCCAAGGACACGTCCTAATTTAGCTAGTTTCGGCATCATATTTGGAGTTGCAATTAACAAATCAAAATTAAGAACTCCGTTTGTAATATTTGCAATTAATTCTTCATTTCCAACAATATCAGCACCAGCTTGTGTGGCTTCTTCAAAATTTTCCTCATTTGTTAAAACAGCTATTCTCACTTCCTTTCCAATTCCATGCGGTAATGTTACTGTTGTTCTCAATTGTTGATCCGCGTACTTTGGATCAATATTTAAATTTGCATGTAATTCAACGCTTTCTACAAATTTCGTTGTAGCTGTTTCTTTTAACGTTTGAATTGCTTCTTCTAAATTTGAGTAAATTTTATTTTTAGTTTGTTCAATGTTTTCTTTGTGACGTCGCGATAGTTTTCGCATAACTTTCTCCAGCAAAATTTATGTAAGGTTAATTTAATCGACAATGGAAATACCCATATTTCGGGCTGTTCCTTCCACAATCTTCATAGCACTATCCAATTTAGTAGTATTTAAATCAGGTAACTTAATATTTGCAATTTCTTCTAATTGAGCTCTTGTGATCGAACCCACTATTATTTTATTTGGAGCCGATGAACCCTTTTTATTTTTCACTTTAGCTGCATTTACTAATAGTACAGATGCAGGAGGTGTTTTCAAAATAAATGTATAACTTCGATCTTCATACACAGAAATCTCAACAGGAATTACTAACCCTGTTTTATCGCTTGTTCGTGCATTGTATTCCTTACAAAATGCTGCAATATTTACACCATGTTGTCCTAAAGCTGGACCCACCGGTGGTGCAGGTGTTGCTTTTCCGGCAGGTAAAGCAAGTTTTATCAAGGCAGTAATTTTTTTAGCCATAAAAATCTAATAATGTAATTTAAAAAAGAGATTTGAAGATTATGCATTAAAATTGTAAAATTCGGGTACAATTATTTATAAATTTAATGAATCAAATCTTTTCATTTACCAAATTCTATACAACAGTATTTATTAAAACCTCTTTTATTAAGAGAAGCGCGCCCTGAAGGACTCGAACCCTCGACATCTAATTTTGGAGACTAGCGTTCTACCAACTGAACTAAGGACGCTGTACAATAATTATAAAACTAATAAGAAAAAAGAACAAGATCATTTTCTATTTATAAACTTACCTTCCAATAATTTTAAAAAAGATTTTATATGGTAAAAAATAAAGCATCCTATTCAGCAGATTCAATGAATCGCCGAACAAGGGGACAACAAAAGAATTTAGTAACTAAAAAACAAACAAAAAAGTCATTGTTTACCTGTGATGAACAAAACAATGTGCTTAAATTAAATGTTCAACTTCCTCATAGTTTTACACTAGAAAAAACATTATTAAGTTGTATACTTGTCCATTGTGATGAATCATTTCAAACGTTAGAAATTATTATGGAACATCTGCCCATTGATGCTTTCTATTTCAAAAATCATCAACGACTATATGAAACTTTTATTTGTATGTATCAAGAAGATCGATCCATTGATTTTTTAACAACCTCAGATTATGTTCAATGTTATGGACAAATCAAAGATATAGGTGGTTTATTCGTTTTAAGCGAACTTTTGAAAGAAATTCCAACACTCGTTTATTTGTTGGATTATATACATCTTGTGAAGCAAAAATATATTCGTCGTTGTATTATTAAGATTGGATTAAAAGCTGTTGACAATGGATTTATAATGAATTTTCCCATTTCAGATCAATTGCTTGGACTGGATGCAGAAATCCGAAAATTAACAGCAACCATTCAAGTGAATGAAAACGAGAGAACTACTGCAGAGCTACTTACTCAAATTGTGGATGATCTATGGTTACGATTAAAACAACCTGGTCAATTATCCGGTCTTCCCTCAGGATTTCCAAGTTTAGATTCCTATACAGATGGATTTCAAAAATCTGAATTAATTATTATTGCTGGACGACCCTCAGTCGGTAAAACAGCTTTTGGATTAAACCTTTTGTTAAATGTTTTAAAAAAAACTCGATTACCTGTTTTGTTTTTTAGTTTAGAAATGTCGGCACATCAATTACTATATCGATTACTTTCTATTGAAACACGCTTAAATCAAAATAAATTCAAAACAGGATTGTTAAATCAAGAAGATTGGGAGAAAATCAATTTAGTTATGCGAATTCTTGGAAAAATACCAATGCATTTGTACGATAGTCCTCATTTAAGTACTTTGGAAATTCGACGAACGTTAAAAAATTTGGATAAAACTTACTCGCAAATTGGTTTAATAATAATTGACTATTTACAATTAATGGAAAATCCAACCTTCAATACTGCGAATAGAGCCCAAGAAATTTCCACAATTACTCGAGAATTAAAAAATATTGCTCGCGAATTTAATGTACCAATCATTGCTTTATCACAGTTAAGTCGAACAATCGAAAGTCGACTGGATCAAAAACCAATGTTATCTGATTTACGTGATAGTGGGTCTATCGAGCAAGACGCAGACTTAGTACTTATGTTGTATAAAAATAACCAAAATTTGATTACAAATTTAAATCCAGGATTTTCTATTATTGATCTTTCAATTGCAAAACAAAGAAATGGACCTATTGGAAATATAAGATTTGCATTCAATGAATATTTAACAAAATTTGAAGATTATGATATATTGGATAAGTAGAATAATCTAAAATAAATCAGTATTGTCAACATTTCAAGTAATCTTATTCATTTAATTACTTGAAATGTTGACAATCTAAGATCCTTGATGTATCTTATCTGTAGAAATATAATCTAGCCCGGATAGCTCAGTTGGTAGAGCAGTGGATTGAAGATCCTCGTGTCACCAGTTCGAATCTGGTTCTGGGCATTTCAAATTATAGTTACAATCTTAATTCCGTTTGTTTTAATGGGTATTTTTTATATCAAATGAGAAT
Source organism: Nitzschia inconspicua (assembly GCA_019154785.2). NCBI lineage: Eukaryota > Bacillariophyta > Bacillariophyceae > Bacillariales > Bacillariaceae > Nitzschia > Nitzschia inconspicua. The sequence goes on along the minus strand of MW971520.1, from coordinate 100,454 downwards.
TATAAATAGTGAATAAAAAACAATTAGAAGAATTGACGTTTGATTTTTGTTTAGTTATGAGGATTAGTTTTAAACTAGAATCTTTTCGGTAAATTATTTTTCTATTTTTTGTAAAAACTTGATACAATATATAATGTAGTTAATCTTACTATTTTAATTTCACTACTATATTATAAAGAAAAGGAAATTTTAGAAATGACACCTTCATTAGCAAATTTTGTATCTAGTTTAGTTGCAGGCGGAATTGTTGTACTTGTTATTGGAATTGCTTTGGTAATTATTAGTAAAAGTGATCGAGTTACACGAGCTTAATCTTTTACAAAATTTTACTATAGTCCTGGCTGGTCGTTTTAGTCAATTTAATCTTAATGATATATTACAGAAAAATAGGATATGATAAATATTAGTTTTGGTCCAAATATTTTTTAGGTATTATTGTCAGTCTGGCTGTTTTTGCCTTATATTTCCTGCGAAATGTCAAACCAGAAATAGCTCGTGATGAAGATATTTTTTTTCAACCATTAGCTTTTTGTACAGTTGTATCTTAATAGTTCATGGTTGGCGTTTAGATCCAATTTTATTATTTAGTCAAGTTTTGATTATTTTGGCTGTTTTAGTAGCCGGTTGGGAAAATATTCGTTTACGGGGATTAGTATCCACTATTGCAAAATCAAAAAACAAGGAAGATAGCTAACAAACCTTCATTAAAATCTTGGTTTCAAGTTTATAACTAATTTTAGGAACTTATGCTTAAAAAGTATTCGCAATTTCTTTCTATTTTATTTGTATGTGTTTTTGGTATTTTTGTAACGACAGCTTCAGCAATTGATCTAGATGAAGCGACTCGGACAGTCGTAAAAGATGGATCAGGGAAAACAATTGTTTTAACTCCAGAGCAAGTAAAACGTGGTAAACGTTTATTCAATGCAACATGCGGTGCTTGTCACGTAGGAGGAATTACAAAAACGAATCCAAATGTTGGTTTAGATCCAGAAGCTTTAAGTTTAGCAACACCACGTCGTGATAATATTGATGCATTAGTTGACTTCTTAAAAAATCCAACTTCATATGATGGATTAGAATCAATTGCGGAAGTTCATCCAAGTATTAAGAGTGCAGATTTATATCCACGTATGCGTTCTGTAACAGATGATGATTTATATGCGATCGCTGGTCATATTTTATTACAACCAAAAATCGTGACAGAGAAATGGGGTGGTGGGAAAATTTACTTCTAAATCTTTAAGTTATTAAAATTTTCAAAAAGTTGGTTACTTTTTGAAAATTTTATATCATCTAAGATATAATTAGGTCGTTTCTAACTAAAAGCATGTAGCTCAGTGGATAGAGCATCAGATTCCGATTCTGAAAGTCAAGGGTTCGATTCCCTTCATGCTTATGGATAAACAAACGAACTGTCTAGTGGGGCTGTTTTGGTTTTGACATTTGAATGAATTACTTCATGAATCAGGTCGAAGCATGTATTCTTCGTTAAAAACTTACATATTTTATAATAATTGCTAAAACTATAATTTTATCGTTTTTTACTTTTGTAAATTCTATTTTTAAAATTAATCAGTTAAATTTAGTTAAATTTGCTGTTTAATTATTATTTTTTTTCTATTGTTTCACTGGAAATTAACATTAAGTGGGTTTCTAGTTTAGAATATTCTAATGATCAATTTTGTTCTTCCGAACTATGCCTGTGAGTAAGTGTAGTAAAATAGTTTAAAATGGACGTGGGTTCGATTCCCATCAGCTCCATCCTTGCATTCGTGGCCGAGTGGTTGAAGGCACCGGACTCATAATCCGTTTTCCTCTGGAACATCACTGGTTCGAACCCAGTCGAATGCAGTAATAGAATTAACTATTGTCTTTTTTAAAATCTAGTTGTAAACTTGTTTCTAAAAATCCAATTACATTTATTAGTTAACTCCTATGGCTAAATTAAATATTCAAGAAACAATCCGTGAGATTGAAACAAGTTTTTTAAAAAAAGACATTCCATTATTACGAATTGGAGATAATGTGAAAGTTGGTGTTAAAATTATTGAGGGAAACAAAGAACGAGTTCAATTTTATGAAGGAACGATTATTGCCAAAAAAATACTTCTATAAATACTACAATAACCGTTCGAAAAACTCTACAAGGTATTGGAATTGAAAGAATTTTTTAGTTCACTCACCAAAAATTGATTCAATTCAAGTACTACGATCATCAAAAGTACGTCGTGCAAAACTGTATTATTTACGAAATTTAAAAGGAAAAGCAAGTCGTTTAAAACAAACATTTAAATAAAATTAAAAAAATTTCTTTATATTAAATTTAAGTAGTATAATATAAGGTAGTAAAGTAATATTAAATTAGTTTTAAGATTCACTTTATAATTATTTAAAATAAGGAGTAATATAAAATTAGGAATGACAAAGAATTTTGTCATTCCTTATTAAAAAATTAAAAGTTAAGCTCAGCTGCTTGAACTTTTTCAAATTGTTTTTTCTTTAAAACTAATAAAATCTGTGTTAGCAAAGCAAAGAAACAAAAAGCTAAATAGCCAACAATTCGAATTGGATTTTGTAAACGATTTCTGACTCTTCTTGGCCGAATCCACCAACATTTGGATCAATATTTAAAGCTTGTTCTGTTTGAACAATATCACCGGTTTTAACAAGTAAGGTTAATCCAGATGGGACAATTTGTGATGTTTTAACCCCATTTGAGTTTAAAATTCCAATTGTAGAATCACCTTTTTCCGAAGTTGTAATTTCGGTAATTTGACCTGCTTGTGTTGCTCCGAAAATGTTTACATTACTTTTTTCACCAGTTGGATATACCTGTCCTCGTCCACGGTTTCCACCTGCGTAAAATGGATACGTCAGATATTTGATTTCTGAATTTTTTTCCGGATCTGGTGCAACAACTGGGAATATTAGTTCTTGATGTGTTTTTCCTGCGATAGGTCCAACGACAAAAATATTATCTAATTCAGTGCTATAAGGTGAAATAAAAACACCTTTATTTTTTGCTTTGATTTCGGCAGAAATTTGATTTTTTGCGGCTAACTTAAAACCTTTTGGTAAAATTAAAATACCACCAACATTTAAATCAGCTTTTTTTCCATTTGCACCAATTTGTTGTTTACTTGTATCATATGGGACTTTAATTTCTACTTCGAAGACTGAATTCGGTAAAACAGCTTGTGTTGCTTCAATTTCAATTGCTTTTGATTTAAATGACAATTGGCACAAGCTAATTTTCCATTTGCTGCACGAGGATTCGAATAACTTTGCTGTGCAAAAACTGGATATGCTAATGAATTTTGAACAAAAACCCAAAAACACTTACAGCAATCGTAGAAGCAAATAAAATACTTTTAAAAAACTTGTTAGTTGCCATAATTTAAATACTTAGTACGTATAAATAGTCTATAATATATATAGGTTAATTTTTTATTAAAACAAGATTCCCAATCCAGAAAAATATAGTAATAATATTGCGAACGACAATAATAATTGTGTTAATGGATCAGTAGAAGGCGTTAGAATTGCACCAAGAATGGTTGAAACTAAGATAATATAACGCCATGCACCTAACATTTGTTTTGGTGAAACAATATTTAATAATCCTACTAAAATTTGAAGAATAGGAATTTGAAACGCAAGTCCTGTACTGTAAAACAAGACCAAAATGAATTCAAAATATTGATCAAAGGACCAAAATGGTTCTAGCACTTCTTCACTATAGTTTAAAAAGAAGTTGAGTGCTGCTGGAATTAGTGTGTAATAAGAAAACGCTAATCCCAAACCAAACAAAATTAAAGAACTAATTAATAACGGAAGAATAACTTTTGTCTCTTTTTTGGTTAAACCCGGCAATAAAAATAAAATGAGCTGACCAATCACAAATGGGCTTGAAAAAAGTAAGCCTGTATAAAAAGCTATCTTCACAGTCGAAATAAAATATTCCCCGGGCGAGAGTTGAAAAATTTGACGTTATTAATCGGAAGTTCTAAAATTTTAACTAGACTTTTGACTTCTACGAATGCGAAACACGTAAAGAGTAAAATTATTCCAACAATCAAGAAAAGGCGTTGACGTAACTCTTCGACGTGTTCTGAAAAGGGTAACTCCAGTGTGACAGCGGAATTCTTGGTAAAATTAAAATTAGAATTTGTTGGCATATAGAAGAAATGAATATTTTTATAATAATTAAAGTTTCTTAAGAACTAGAGTTTTGAGTAAAAACTCTAGTTCTTAATAAGAAAAAGCTAATTAAACTCTATGATAAGTAATTCATAGCTTCTAATCGCGCTGTTGCTTTCTTTAATTCCACAGAAGCATCAAGTCGAGCTTTGCTCGTCTCAGCTTCTTCTACTGCAACTGCTGCTTTTTCTAATTCTTTTGTTGCTTCATTTAATTCAATATTGATTAGTTCTTCCACATCATTGACTAAAACGGTAACGCGATTTCGATCAATTTCAGCTAATCCTCCACATAAAATGATCGGTGTCCATTTTTCGTCTAACTTGATTCGTAATAAACCAGTGTCTAATGCTGTGATCAAAGCTGCGTGACCATCTAGTACTCCTACTTGACCCGTTAAAACCAGGTAAAACTACTTCATCTGCTGTCGTCGAGCAAATTACTCTATCTGGGGTAAGTACACGAATGTTCATAACCATATATTTTTACTCCTTATTTTAGAGTTTCTGCTTTTGCAATTGCTTCATCAATATTTCCTACAAGGTAAAAAGCTTGTTCTGGTAAATCATCTAATTCACCACCTAAAACCATAGTAAAACCCTTGATTGTATCTTCTAAACTTACGTATTTCCCAGGTGAACCTGTGAAAATTTCGGCAACGAAGAATGGTTGTGATAAGAATCTTTCTACTTTTCGTGCACGCGCTACTGTTAAACGGTCTTCTTCCGATAACTCATCAATTCCTAAATTGCGATAATATCTTGTAGTTCCTTATAGCGTTGTAAGGTTTCTTTGACAGTTTCCGCAACTTGGTAATGTGTATCGCTTACAATCCCTGGTTGTAACATTGTTGATGTTGAATCTAGTGGATCTACAGCCGGGTAAATACCTTTTGCAGCTAAATTACGTGATAATACAGTTGTTGCATCTAAATGAGCAAATGTTGTCGCTGGTGCTGGATCTGTTAAATCATCCGCAGGTACGTAAACCGCTTGAATAGAAGTAATTGAACCTTGTGTTGTTGAAGTAATACGTTCTTGTAAAGCACCCATTTCAGTTGCTAAAGTTGGTTGATAACCTACAGCTGACGGCATACGACCTAGTAACGCTGATACTTCTGAACCAGCTTGTGTAAAACGGAAGATATTATCAATGAATAATAAAACATCTTGCTTGTTAACATCACGGAAATATTCTGCCATCGTTAAAGCTGTTAAACCTACACGCATCCGCGCTCCTGGTGGTTCATTCATTTGACCATATACTAACGCTACTTTTGATTCTGAGAAATTACTTTCGTTGATAACTCCCGATTCTTTCATTTCTTCATATAAATCGTTTCCTTCACGAGTACGTTCTCCTACACCACCAAAGACAGATACTCCACCGTGTGCTTTAGCAATATTATTAATTAATTCCATAATTAATACAGTTTTTCCTACTCCTGCCCCACCAAAAAGACCGATTTTACCACCACGACGGTACGGTGCTAATAAATCAACTACTTTGATTCCAGTTTCAAAAATGGATGGTTTCGTTTCTAATTCTGTAAATGCAGGTGCGTCTCTATGAATTGGTAATGTTTCATTTGATGAAACATCTCCTTGTTCATCAACTGGCTCTCCAATTACGTTGAAAATCCGTCCTAATGTTGGTGTGCCTACAGGTACACTAATCGGAGCCCCTAAATCGATGGCTTCAACACCACGTTTTAGACCATCCGTCGAACGCATTGATACTGCACGAATTTTATTGTCTCCTAGTAATTGTTGAACTTCAACAATTGTTGAGCTTCCATCTTCTAATTCAATTTTAATAGCACTGTAAATAGGTGGTAAATTTCCATCTGAAAATTCAATATCTAGTACAGGACCAATAATTTGAGTAACGTAACCTTTATTTAAATTGTTTTTACCATTTTGAGTTAACATATTAAAATATCTCCGAATAAATATACTTTCCAACTTCTACCTGCCATTATAGCGACTAACAAATATAGTAATCGATTATTATTGTACAATAAGTTACGGTTAATTTTTGAAGGGTCTATGATTTTTTAGTTAAATCTTTCAAAAAATTAAGAATCATTCTCACGTAATCGACCTGTCACTTTTAACCAGTTTCGCGCTCCTGGGTAATTATCTGGAGCTAGTTTTAAAGCTTGAATCCAATATTGTGCGGCTTTATCAAATAACTCTTTGGATAATTCTGTATATTCATCTTCTTCAAAGGTTTGAGCGCGTAAAGCTTGTGAATGATAAATCACTGCAATATTATTTAATGCCTGGGGGAGATTGGAATTTAAAGCTAATGCCTGATGATAAAATTCTAAAGCTTGGGTATATTTCCCAGTATTTCCATAAATTAACCCAATGTTATAAAGAGTATAACTACGATCATATGGATCTTCCTCAACTTGTAATGCTTCATAATAATTTTGTAAGGCTTCTGCATAACGGCCTTTTCCTTGTGCCGCCATGCCTGCTCGATAGTAGGAAAAAGCTTCTTTTTCTTGTTTACTAGCAGGTAAGACTTTCAATAAATATCTGCAATTACTGTAAATGTTTTATCAATAAAATTTCCCATAAAATAAATTTTTTTTATAAAATAAAGACAAAAAGAATGAGTTATTATTCGCTAAAATAATAACTCGAACTAGTTAGACAGAATTTGCTGCCACAAATGGGAATAACGATAAGACACGGGCACGTTTAATTGCTTTTGAAATTTTTCGCTGTTGTTGAACAGTAACACCTGTTGCCCGACGTGGAAGAATTTTTCCTTGATCCGTAACAAATAAAGTTAATAAATCAATATCCTTATAATCAATTTTTTGATTTAAACTAATGGGTGAAACTTTCTGGTTTTTTTTTGCCATAATTATTTGATTTCTTTATGTATTGTAGATTTATTGCAATGAGGACAATATTTTTTTAATTCTAATCGTTCGGGATTATTTCGACGATTTTTTTGTGTTGAATAGCGAGAAACACCTGGTGAACGCTTGTTAAAATTAGAACGACATTCTGTACATTCTAACGTAATCAAAATTCGAGTACCTTTATTTTTTGCCATAGAAATTTGAACTTAATAATTTTAATTTAATTTATATTGCCGAAAACTTTCTATCTTATCAAGGTTTAATCTAAAATTTAAAATTTTTTTTGAAACCCCTCTTTCCATTTTGAAATAATTATAGTACAATCTTTAATCATAATTCTATTTCAAATAGTACTTAATCAAGTATTTTAAAAAAATATGGCCAATAACAAATCTGCAAAAAAAACGAATTAAAACGAATAAACGTAATCGTTTACAAAATCGTTATTACAAAACTTCTGTTCGTACTTTAACAAAACTTTTCTTTCAAAATTTGGAAACAGCGAAAATAGATAAGACAAGTCAATCAAAAGAAAAGTTACAACAAATTTTAGCTTCGATTTACAGTTTTTTAGATAAAGGAACGAAAAAAAATGTTTTTCATAAAAATACAGTAGCTAAAAAGAAAGCTCGATTAGCTTCGTATCTTCGGATTTCTAGTTAAAACATTAAATTCAAAAAAGGAATTGAAATTTCTAAAATCAATTACCAGACATTGTTTCTCAATTTGGAAAATACATATTTGGTGATTGATCTAAAAAAGTTTTTCTAATGAATCTTTCAATTTTATTGCTTGGTAAAATGTCTTCTATGAGTCAGGTATAATTCATTCACAAATTTTTTCATGGAAATCCCTAGTACATTGATTTAAAACAGCTAGTTAAAGTGTTAAACTGGCACCCTTCGTTTAATGAAAACGTAGAAGGATTTTACTATCCCATCCTTTAATTAATATTATAAACTCCAAATTTCTTCCCTCTTTGATAAGTGATTATTGGTCTCTTAATTTTATGAATAACTTTTCCTTTATTTTTTATCCTTACCCTAACCAGAATCATGCAGAAAATTAGTAACTATAGTAACGCACTTCCCGACTTTCTCGCAATGCAACGAGTTAGTTTTTGTTGGTTTATTACACAAGGTTTAACTGAAGAATTGGCTTTATTTTCAAAATTTCTGATTTTAGTCAAAATACGGAATATTTAATGTTTAGTGATGAATATACATTAATTAAACCTCCCTATAGTTTGGTCGTAGCACGAAAATACAGTGGAAATTATCGAGCTCAATTAGTTATTCCAGTCGAAGTCCGAGATAAACTTCTGAATCAAGTTTATTTCAAAATCAATTTCCGATAATTGTTTTACCTCTTATGACTACTTATGCCACATTTATTATTAATGGATGTGAACGAGTAATTGTAAGCCAAATTATTCGAAGTCCTGGTATTTATTTTGAAAAAAACAAAAATCAGAAGGTACAAAATCAGTTTCGTCGAAAATTATCGGTAGATATTCACAAACTTCGAACATTCTTACCTTCTGGTGAAGCTTTTATTGCTGAATTTGATTTATTTTTTCAAACCCAAAGCCGAATAAATTAAAACTCAATTTTACAGATTCAGACCCTAAGATTATTGACTTTTTAAAAACAAGAAGAACAAAAAATTTTCTTACAACCTGGGATAAACCGACGTCAACAATAAATCATATACTCCAAATTCTATTTCTATTTATTATTATTCATTAGAATTTTTAAAACAAGCGACAAACCAATCTTCGTTTTATTTCTTTCAGTCTTTTAAATTTTATTCGATCATTTCTGAAGATTTAGAATTGCACTCTAAGAAAAAGATACTTCTATTATTTTTTAAATGGTTACATAAAAACGAAAAAAAAATAATGATAAAAAAATTTTAAAAATAATAAAATTGTTTTCTTATTACAATATTTTCAATTTTTAATCCATACTCTCAAAAAATATAAAATACTTCAAGAGCTATCAAACGAATTTTCTTTCCAAAATGATTTACAGAATTTAACAAGTACTTCAAAATTATCCGTTTTTCAAAAGAGAACATTACTGCAAATCTACCAAAAAACAGTAGTTGTTTCTCAATTGGCGAGTCAACTTGAAATAAACTCAAAACCTGTTTTAGTTATTGAGCAATTATCAAACTGGCTATTTCAAATTCAAAACTTTTCACTTTTAAAACAAAATATTTTGAAGACCTTGAAAAGTATAAAAGATTTAAAACCATTTCTAAATTTTTCATCTTTTCGACCAATTTTATATTTTTCAACTAGTTTTAAAGAACAATTTCAATATTTTGGTTCCGAATTCGAATTGGTTCAATCCGCCGATGATATCGATAGATACATCTCTGCCCAAGGTTATTCGGTGACAAAACCTCGAGGAAAAAATAAAACCAGTAAATACGCTCGTCGAGTATCGGACGTTTTAAAGAAGCAACACAAATACTTAAAAAGTAAAACACAATTACTTTTATATCAAAAAGATTACGAGATCAAAACTAACTATCAAAAAAAATACTCTGGAAAAGAGCTTTATACAGCAACATTGATTCCTGAATATGGCTCATGGATTCGATTTAACTTCCAGAAAAATACAAATCTTAATCCTTATAAATATCCATTGAAAAATCAAGAAGATGAACTTATTATTCAACTTGATAAATTAACACAAAAACCAATTCTTTTGCTGTTAAAAGAAATGGGATTTACAGATTTAGAAATTTATCAAAATTTATATCATTCTGATTTTTTCTATTTTCAAAAACCGGTTTTAATAAATTCGCGACATTTACAACAACCAATCCCTAGATTTGAATTTGATATTGATTACTTTGAAAATCTTTCTGAGTTTTCTCAAATTTTTGATCCAACCTATTTTCGAGTAGGAAAAATAGGTCGAGCAAGACTTAATCATCGATTAAATTTAAAAATGAATGATCGTCTTCAAAGTATTACCTATGAAGATCTTTTTGCGATTATTGATAAATTAATTTCATTAACAATTTCAAAATCAATTTCAGATGACATTGATCATTAAAAAATAAACGTATTCGTTCCATTGGAGAATTATTACAAAATTTATTTCGAATCGGTTTCCAAAGATTAGTTCGCAAATTACGTGGTCAAACAACCACAGGTGAATCGAGTTATATTTTAAATTTCAATCTTGTCAATGCAACCATACGAGAGTTTTTTGGTTCTAGTCAATTATCACAATACTTAGACCAAACCAATCCGTTATCTTCGTTAACTCATCGACGTCGAGTTAGTGGATTAGGCCCAGGTGGATTAAATCGTGATCATATTAGTTTTTCAGTTCGTGATATTCATCCGAGTCATTATGGTAGGATTTGTCCGATTGAAACGCCCGAGGGTCAAAATGTTGGATTAATTGCTTCTTTAACTACCTGTGCTCGAGTAAATAGGCTTGGATTCCTAGAAACACCTTTCTGGCGAGTTATAAACGGAAAAGTTCTTAAAACGGGAAATCCAATTTATCTGACAGCCGAAGTAGAAGATTTATATAAAATTGCACCAGCCGATATTGCTATAAATGAAAATAATTATTTAACAAAAACAAGTATTTCTGTTCGGTATAAGCAAGACTTTATTAATGTTATGCCTTCGGAAGTTGATTTTATTGCTATTTCAACGATTCAAGTTGTTTCCGTTGCTGCTTCGTTGATTCCCTTTTTTGAACATGATGATGCTAATCGAGCTTTAATGGGTTCAAATATGCAACGGCAATCAGTTCCTTTAATTTTTCCTCAAAAACCGATTGTTGGAACTGGATTAGAAAATCAAATTGCTATTGACTCGGGTATGACTGTAAACGCGCAAAAATCAGGTATTGTTAGTCTTGTTACGGCTAACAAAATTGTTATTAAAGATACTAATAATCAGCAAACTATATACAAACTACAAAATATTTGCGCTCCAATCAACAAACATGTATTAATCAACGCCCAATCGTTTGGAAAGGAGAAAAAATTAAGTCTGGTCAAATTCTTACAGATGGGCCTGCCATAACCAGTAGTGAATTAGCATTGGGACAAAATATTTTAGTAGCTTACATGCCTTGGCAAGGATATAATTTTGAGGATGCAATTTTAATTAGTGAACGATTAGTTTATGATGACATATTTACTTCTATTCACATTGAACGGTATAAAATTGAAATCAATCGAAATACGGAGATGTCTGAACAACTTATGAAAATGATTCCAAATGCAACCCCTATGGAAATAAAACATTTGAATGAAGATGGGGTTGTCACAATCGGAACTTTTGTGAGATCAGGCGATATTTTAGTTGGTAAAGTTATTTCAAATAATACGTCGGAACAATTACCCGAATCAAAATTGTTGCGTGCCATTTTTGGAGCAAAATCAAAAGGAATCAAAGACAATTCTTACCGAATGCCACATGGGGAATCGGGTCGGGTAATTGAAACTATCACGTTTAATCGAAAAACAAAATTAAATTATGAATGCGATAAGATTTATATATTTATTGCCCAAATTCGAAAAATTCAAGTGGGTGACAAGATTGCGGGTAGGCATGGTAATAAAGGTATTATTTCAAGAATCTTAGGACGTCAAGATATGCCATTTTTACCTGATGGAACACCGATTGACATTATCTTAAATCCATTAGGTGTTCCCTCACGTATGAATGTAGGACAACTCTATGAATGTTTACTCGGATTAGCGGGTGATAGGTTAAATTGTCGATTTAAAATTTTACCATTTGATGAAATGTATGGATTGGATATTTCACGAATTTTAATCAATAAAAAACTTCGCCAAGCTTCCATTAAAAAAAATAAAAGTTGGCTTTTTAACCCTTATGCTCCAGGTAAAATGGTTTTAGTAGATGGACGAACTGGAAAAGAGTTTGAAAATCCTATTACAGTTGGAAACGCTTACATGTTAAAATTAATTCATCTGGTAGATGATAAAATGCATGCTCGGGCTACGGGACCGTATTCTTTAATTACGCAACAACCATTGAGAGGTAAAGCACAACATGGTGGTCAACGTTTCGGAGAAATGGAAGTTTGGGCATTGGAAGGATTTGGGGCTGCATTTACATTAAAAGAAATTTTAACGGTTAAATCAGATGATATGCAAGGTCGAAATGAAACCTTAAATGCAATTGTCAAAGGTCAACAACTTCCGCAATTCGGTGTTCCAGAATCATTTAAAGTTTTATTACAAGAGTTACGATCAATTGGTTTAGACATGAGTACTTACAAGATTGAAAAATTCAGTTCTTTTAACAACTATGAAACCGAAATTAATCTTATTGAAAAATATAATCCTCTTTCGAAAACATTTTTACCTACGTCCAATTTAAATGATATTTCCTTTTAATAATTATGAAAAACTTTTCAAAAAACTTTAATTACATAAAAATCAAATTAGCATCGCCGTTCCGAATTTTACGCTGGTCAAATCGCAAATTACCGAATGGTCAGTTTGTTGGCGAAGTTCAAAAATCAGAAACAATTAATTATCGAACTTTTAAACCAGAAATGGATGGACTCTTTTGTGAGCGCATTTTTGGTCCCAGTAAAAGTCTCGAATGTGCTTGTGGAAAATATAAACGAGTTCGTTATGAAGGACTCATTTGTGAACGCTGCGGGGTAGAACTAACTGAATCACGTGTCCGACGTCATCGAATGGGATATATTAATTTAATTTATCCAGTAACACATGTTTGGTATATTAATAGTCGGCCTAATTTTATGGCTCTTCTTTTAGAAGTAGAAGAATTCGAAAAACGTTTCAGTCATTCAGAATTATGTTCGACGGAAATCAATATAAATATATTGAAGACTTTACCTGCTGAGGTTCAACGAGGTATTGAAGAGAGAGCTAAACGAGTGAACGGAAAAGCTGAATATATCGAAACGATTTCTTGTCAAAAAAAGAAAGCTGTCTCGTCAACAATTGTAAACTTATGGGATGAAAGAATCAAACGTATTAAACTTGCATCTTTAGCTTATTTTATTGCGGAAGATGAGATTTCGTTTTATGGCTTACATTGGGACTTACAACAATATCGACGAAGTCGAGAATTGGGATTCAGTAATTATCCCTTAAAACCCTCTCCAAAACCGCAAAATCGCCGGTATCATACGCCTAAATATTTAGTTCAAGCAACTCCAAGTTTTTTAATTGGTGCTCCTTTAATTAAACGTGAATTAGAAAAGCTCCAGTTAAAACCTGAAATTTCTAGAACACGTCATTTAGTACTCATTTGTACCAAAGTATTAAATAAAGAAGAACCTGTTTATCCAATTGTATCATACTGGTCACGAAAGTGGGAACAACAGCGAATTTACAAAATCCGAGAAAAAGCTATTAAGCGAACTCGGATTTTAGAAAATTTAATGGGGACTGATTCACGTCCATCTTGGATGATTTTATCCATTTTACCGGTTATTCCTCCAGCCTTAAGACCAATGATTCAATTAGAAGGGGGTCGATTTGCGACATCTGATTTGAACGAACTCTATCGACGGATTATTACCCGAAATAATCGATTGTTACGTTTATTAGAAATTGATGCCCCCCAACTTATTATTCGAAACGAAAAACGACTATTACAAGAAGCTGTTGATACTTTAATTGACAACGGCAAACGAGGAAAAATAGCGTTAAGTGCAAACAATCGTCCATTGAAATCTTTGTCTGATATTATTAAAGGGAAATATGGAAGATTTCGTCAAAACTTATTAGGGAAACGAGTAGATTACTCGGGGCGATCTGTAATTGTTGTTGGCCCAACATTAAAATTAAATCAATGTGGTTTACCGTACGAGATGGCTATTGAACTTTTTCAACCCTTTATTATTCGTGAACTGATTAATCAAGGTTTAGCCAATAATATGAAGATTGCAAAAAATTTGCTTCAACATGATGAATTAATTATTAAACCAGTATTAGAAAATATTTTACATCATCATCCAATTTTTTTAAATCGTGCTCCCACATTACATCGATTAGGAATTCAGGCATTTGAACCTATTTTAGTAAAGGGCCGTGCAATTAAACTTCATCCTTTAGTTTGTTCCGCGTTTAATGCAGATTTTGATGGTGATCAAATGGCTGTTCATATTCCATTATCGAAAGAAGCTCAAGCCGAATGTTACATGTTATTATTGGCACCTTATAATTTTTTATCACCTGCCAACGGCGAACCAATTATTATGCCAAGCCAAGACATGGTTCTTGGTTGTTATTATTTAACCGTTGATAATATTAAAGGATTGTTAGGAGCCAACCATTATTTTGCTAACTTAGAGGATGTAATGTTAGCGTATAGTCAAAATCAAATTGAAATTCACACTTCTATTTGGGTTCGCGTAACCAATCAAAGTTTTCAAATTCGTAAACAACAGAAAAAAGTTGTCTTAGCAGACAATAGTGTAATTGAATATTATGAAAATTTACAAATACGAAAAACTGTAGATGGTGAATTGATTTCCCAATACTTGCAAACGACAACAGGTCGGGTTATTTTGAATTATACTATTCAAAAAACATTAAATTTCTTATAATTAGAATCGAATTTATTATATATGGTGAAAACTTATACTTACCAGAATACCTTAATCGGTAAAAAACAATTACGTCAATTATTAGCTTGGAGTTTTACAAATTATGATTCTATGCAAGCATGTATGCTAGCCGATGAATTAAAATATTTAGGATTTAAATATGCTAGTCAGGCGGGAATTTCGATTAGTATTGAAGATTTACGAATTCCTTTTGTTAAAAGTGGAATGCTTGAAAAAGCGAATCTAGAAATTCATAATTCTGAGAAAATTTTTTTAACAGGTAAAATTACTGAAGTAGAAAGATTTCAGAAAATTATTGATACTTGGAGTCTAACCAGTGAATCATTAAAAAATCAAATCATTTATTATTTTAAAAATTATGATCCGTTAAATTCGGTTTATATTATGGCTTTTTCGGGAGCACGAGGAAATTTATCACAAGTCCGACAACTCGTTGGTATGCGTGGCCTTATGTCTGACCCAAGTGGTCAAATTATGAATTTACCCATTAAAAAAAATTTTCGTGAAGGTTTGACAATTACAGACTATCTAATGTCTGGTTATGGAGCTCGAAAAGGGATTGTCGACACTGCTTTAAAAACAGCCAATTCAGGTTATTTGACTCGTCGTTTAATCGATGTTTCTCAAGATATTGTAATTCGTGAAAAAGATTGTTTAACCACTCGTTCATTTTTATTTTCAGTTTCAACTTTTTCTAATCCCCAAACTGTTTATGACAAAATTTTGGGCCGGGTAACAAGTAAACCTATTTTAGATCCGACTACGTTTGTTCCAATTGCACAATCAAATACACAAATAACACCGGAATTAATTCAAAAAATTAAACACAAAGATATCCAAGACTTTTGGATTCGTTCTCCTTTGACCTGTAAATTATATCGTTCTATTTGTCAAAAATGCTATGGATGGGATTTATCAACAGAAAACTTGATCGATATTGGTGAAGCAATTGGTATTATCGCTGGACAATCTATTGGTGAGCCAGGTACGCAATTGACGATGCGGACATTTCATACAGGGGGGATTTTTACATCTGAAGCACGGCAACAAATTATCAGTCCGATGAATGGAGTTGTTCAATTTTATCGACGTTTAAAAACAATTGTCTTACGAACAAATCGAGGTGAAGACGTTTTAGTAACAAAAAACTCAGGTTCGTTAATTTTAATTCCTGAAACTTCCCGTGAAGAGCTGCTAACAATTGATATACCACGTAATACTATTTTGTTTCCTAAAAATAATCAATATATTTCGAAAGATACAGTTATTGGCGAGGTTATCAATACAAATAAACAAACAAAAACAGAAACCAAAACAATTTTAAGTGATACTTGTGGTGAAATTTTTATTCCAAAATTGAAACAAAAAGTGAATGGAATAAATAATAATCGATTAATTTGGATTTTAGAAGGTCAATTATATAACAGTCCCCGTTCTTCATTTTTAAATTTTTATCCAGATTATAAGTTAAATTCTTCTAGTTACATTTTCCGAACAAAATTAATAAATCACTATCGTGGGATTTCAACATTTATTAGTTCGAAAAACAGTTTATATGAAGGATTTATTACAACAAATTATGATAAATACTCTTTGAAAAATTCGAAATTTGAGAAACTGCACCCTTCAGATATGTTGAAAAATTATGTACTAACTTTAAATAAATTCAAATATTTTATAACGATTCAAAATAAATATTTTAAAACTTATTTACAGTTCACGAGGGATGAAAAAGTTGGTACCTTAATTACAAATTCATTTTTAACTTTGACAGGTGGGACACTGTTTTATAAACCTCAAATAAATCCAGGCATTCGATTTTATACAAAACTATTATTCTTAGATAAAGAGATCAATCATTACTTGAATGATTTAAAGCAAAAAATAAATAAACGATTAAAGAGAGATTTAAAAGAAAA
This sequence comes from Nitzschia inconspicua, assembly GCA_019154785.2. NCBI lineage: Eukaryota > Bacillariophyta > Bacillariophyceae > Bacillariales > Bacillariaceae > Nitzschia > Nitzschia inconspicua. The sequence goes on along the minus strand of MW971520.1, from coordinate 83,829 downwards.
AGAGAAAGTGAAATATTTGCAACAATTGAAAAAAATAAACTCACTTCAACCAAAATTATCAAAAGATCTCAAAGAATATGAAAAAACCCAAGATTGGCTGCAAATTAAAGATAACAAAACATGTCGACACAGAACAATTGTTTGGTTAGGAGAAGAAGTTTACAAATTTAAATTTGACCCAACTATTTTGCTTGTGGAAGAAGGAGATTTTATTTCAAAAGGATTTGAACTTATTCCAAATTGTTTTTCAAAAACATCAGGGATTGTTAGTTTGAGTCAATTCACCCATGAAAAAATTCTATATCAAGTTGTTTCTATTAAGTCTGGTTTAGTTTACAAAGGAAAAAAACGAAAAAAAATTGAAAAAAAAGTTTATTATCCTGGTGAAACTCTATTTTTAACGATTCCCATTAAAAATGTATCATTATGTGATGGAATTGGACCAAAAACCAATGATCAACTCTTAGTTCGACCAATTCAACTTTATGAAGTCCCGCTTTTAGCTCCAGGCCCAGAAACTATAAAGGGGGAAACAAATTCCCAATTTTGTTTAAAACCTGTATCCGTTTATTGTTATAAATCGAAGCAGCAAATTCAGGGAAATGAACAGTTAAATTTGATTGCAAATTTATTAGTATTTAAGACTAATAACTTTTTAAAAAAAAATATTCACATCGAGTTACGGAATAATCGATCTAAAAAATCTGTCGATTTTCATGTCGTTGAAAAACTTTCTCTTAATAATTATGTTTCACCAAATTTAAGAGATAAAAATATTCAACCATGTTTCCTTGTTCAACAAAACCAATTTATAAGTAATTATCATACTTTTGGTTATTTAGAAACGTTGAATTTTAACTCACGTGAAATTGTTAAATTTAAAGTAAAAAACAAAATCAAAAACAAATATTTCTAATTTCCAACGAAGATTGCACGACGGTAAAAAGAAATAAAATTCCCGATAAAAGGGTAAATGATTTTGTTCTAAATAGATCAAATGTAACTAAAACTGGAAAAATTATTATTGAGAATAAAGATGTTTTTACGATTCAAAAAGGTAGGCCTTATTTTTTTCCAAATTGTAAAAACGAAAACTTAGGTCTAAAGGCTAATTTGAAATATAAATTAGTTCCACAGTCTAAGTATGATGTTAATTATGTAGTTAATCAGAATATTATTGTTAATTATTACGATTTAAAAAAATTATTACTTCGAAAAACTTTGAATTTAAAAAGTGTTCAGAAAACTAGTACTAGTGCTAAATATGAGTTCTCAAAATTTTTTTAAAAAATGCAGGGAAATTTTATAGTTGTTTAATTCCTCAATTTTCCAAAAAATTTACAGTTGGTAGTAAAAATTCCAATCATTTTCTTGCAACATCTTTATTCACAAATCCGTCATCAATTTGTTCTAGTAAAATTCGACAAAAAAATAATTATCGAACGGTCTTGTTACAAAATTCTGAATTCATTTTAAATCCGAATCGAAAATCGATTAGTAGTTATGACAAAAATCAACTGACATTAGTAAAATTTATGGAACATCCATTTACCAAGTCTTCAAAAGCTGTAGGACTTTATTCGATTACGGAAGATTTTTTTGAACAAGACATGAATAGTGTTTTTTGTAAAAACAAAGAATTTATTGATTCGGGCAAAACAATTGGATTTTTAAATCTTGAAAAAGAAATTACTGGTGATATTGTACAAGGTTTACCACGAATTGAAGAGATTTTAGAAGCCCGTAAAAAGAATATGTTGGTGAAACGAATTCCAACAAGTCAAAAAAAAGGTTTATTGACTCAAAAAACAAGTTTGGACATCAATTTTGAATTTAAAAAGTAGGAACAACGATAAAAGAAAATGAGAAAATTAATCCCCATAAATTAGTCAAAGTTTATTTTAATTATTATGGTTTATTAAAATTCTTTTCTTGTGATAGGACGAATTCGTTTCAATATGGCCGGTTAACCACAAATTATGAAGCAAGTCGTCGAAGTTTCAAAAAAGTTCAATTATTTATGTTAGAATCAATTCAATCTGTCTACACATCTCAAGGTGTCACAATTAATGACAAACATTTGGAAGTTATTATTAAACAAATGACAACAAAAGTTTTAATTACGGCGGAAGGAGATACTCCTTTATTACAACGAGAAGTAATTGATTTGTACCATATTCAATATATTAACAAAATTCTAAACAATGAAAAAAAACAAGTTGCTTATTATGTTCCATTATTACTTGGAATTACGAAAGCTGCCTTAAATAATCCAAGTTTTATTTCCGCTGCAAGTTTTCAAGAAACAACTCGCGTATTAACAAAAGCTGCCATTGAAGGACGAATTGATTGGCTTCGTGGTTTAAAAGAAAATATCATTATTGGCCATTTAATTCCAGCTGGAACGGGATCCCCAAACTATCGAAATTCGTTCAAAAATCATTCATTTCAATCGACTCTTCCAGTCTTAGAGTCTTTTCAATTTTCACAAAATCCTAGACAAATGCAATAATATTTGCTAGAGTTTTATTTATAAATTTATACATTTTATAATTAAGTAACGTAAAATTTTATGTCTGATATTCAATTATCTCAATTATTAGAAGCAGGAGTTCACTTTGGTCATAAAGCTCATCGTTGGAATCCAAAAATGTTTCCTTATATTTATAGTGAAGTAAATAATATTCATATTTTAGATTTGATTCAATCGGCCACATTATTAAAAGAGGCCATGCGATATTTAGAATCAGCAAGTAGTGATAATAAAAAAGTTTTATTTGTTGGAACAAAACGTCAAGCAACAACATTAATTGCTCAAGAAGCGAAACGATCAAATTCTTATTATGTCAATCATCGTTGGTTAGGTGGTATGCTTACCAATTGGTCAACTATGAAAGAACGAATTGCTAAATTAAAAGATTTAGAAAAACAAGAAGCTGAGGGAACATTTGATCTGTTAACTAAAAAAGAAGCAGCTTTACGTCGAAAAGAATTAATGAAACTACGGAAACATCTAGATGGAATTAAAACAATGACTGATTTACCAGATGTCGCAATTATTATTGATCAAAAACGAGAAATGACTGCGATCGCCGAATGTCGCAAATTAGGAATTCCCATTGTTTCAATTTTAGATACTAATTGTGATCCTGATTTAGTAGACATTCCAATCCCAGGTAATGATGATGCTATCCGATCAATTAAATTAATTGTAACTTTATTGACAGATAGTATTCTAAAAGGTCAAGCAAAACTTAATGAACTGAAATAAACTGAGTTTGTTATAATGTATTGGAAAAACAATTTTATCTTTGGTTCATGAAACGAATTTGTTCTTTGTTTTAATACACAAGGTTGTTTCTCGTTTTTACCAGATTTAACTGATCAACAAATTGAAAAACAAATTGCTTATGCAATTAGTAAAGGTTGGGCAATGAACGTTGAGTGGACAGATGATCCACATCCTCGTAATAACTACTGGGAATTATGGGGTTTACCATTATTTGACATTAAAGACCCTGCGTCTGTAATGTTTGAATTAAAAGAAGCTCGTAAATCATGCGCAGCTGGTTATATCCGTGTAAATGCATTTGATGCAAGTTACGGTACAGAAAGTTGTGTTATGTCATTCATTGTAAATCGTCCTGCTAGTGAACCAGGTTTCTACTTAGAACGTGGTGAAGGTCCAGGTCGTTTCATTCGCTACACAATTAAATCATACAGTGTTCAAGCGAATCCTGAAGGTGGCCGTTACTAAAACTTAGTTCCAATATCTAGAAACGAAAGTTTCTAGATATTGGAAACTTTTCTTCCAAGTAAAAATTACCATTTGTTGGAAGCAAGATTAAATTATTTTGTATTCTTTTGAATAATAATGATAGTTTCTAATTCAATCAAAATCGATCTCTAAATGTGTTGGAATCTCGGAAGTATTATCTACCAGTATGGTTTCGGATACTTTGGAGCGAGGCAGTAAGGGTGATAACTAACAAAAGGAAATTCTATCTCGTCCACTCTCAAGAGTACTTCTAGAAACGTATCGAACTTCTACCAAATCCTTTCTTCTTAATCCTCCGTCTCAAACTAGAAATAGTCTTCAGACTTTCTTTTATCTCTTCTCTACGGATACGGGCTTGGTCCCAATCAACAAATCATTTTTCTAGCGAGATTGAATTCATTTTGTTGTTAGCGAACCTTTCAAAGAATGATTTCAATCGAACTCGAAGTCTCTAGAACTAACTTCTTGTTCTCACAAATCATCCCTTCTAATCATTCGAAGTTCTACCAAAGACTTATCTTTTTCAATATCCCAATTAGTTAATGATTTCAACCTAAGCCTCGTTGAAGTATCCTGAACCGTAGCTTCTAAACAATTAAGTCGGGATAGTAGGATTTGAACCTACGACCCCCTGCTCCCAAAGCAGGTGCTCTACCAAGCTGAGCTATATCCCGTTCGAATTGACTTCCAAGATCAATTATAAGTTATTTTTGAAAAATACGCAAGGATAAAAAAATTTTATTTCTAATTTCACGCAAAGAAGATTGCTCGACAGTTTCTTCTAATTGGGGTGGGTTTTAGAGTTTTACTTTTCATTCCATTACCCTAGATTGATAAATCTCACCAATCCATGAAAATTCTTTCAAGATAATTGGATTAGGCTGGATAGAATAAAATTTGGAAACTAATTTGATTTTAAGTTTTTCCCAGTCGGTTGAGAAAAGCAAGAATCGTTTTAAAAATTGGGATTCCGCGGGTCATCGTTGAATATCTTTGATACTAGTTTCCTAGATATTCTCAAATTTTGTCAAAGAAAATTGTGTCTACTTTTTCCTTTTCAATCCGACAATTTTTCAGTATGCTATAAGCTATAGGCATATACTTCTATATATTTATGTTCCATTGGAGGGTATCTTAAACCCTGATTTTTATTTACGTACTACGATTTCAAAATGAGTTTAGATGAAAAATTTGTTTCTGTTCGAACTGGATTTTATGAGATAGTGGGAAAATTCTTCGAAAGCCTAGCTCAATTTTTTGGATATCCAGAAAATCCGGGTTTGCCAACTCTTTCCACAATTTCCGGTGGAGTAGATGAGCGCTCTCAGTTTTTTAATGATCTTCCAAAACGAGTAACCTATTTTCCTCCTGCCCAACGTCCCGAAACTTGGTTTGAAACAATTTTCGGGCCAGCACCACGAGTTGAAGTTCTTCCTCGTTATATTTATGAAACGAAGGAGGAAGGATTTTATAATTTTTATATTGAAAATTATAAAAATATTTTCTTTTTACCAGATTGGCTTTCTGAATTTATTCAAGTTCGATTACATATTTGTTTAGATATTAGTTCGCTAGAAATTATTCGCGAAGTCTTATTCATTGGTCTTGTCCTTTATTCTCAAATGGTTCTTCTTCGGATTGCTATTTCTTGGCTTATTTGGATTAATCCTTATACATTTCCATGGTCGTATCTAGCAGCTGCCGTAGATTGGACCGAAGATGTTCTTCAGGGAATTGTTCCTTCTGTACTCGGTGTCAATGTCACTGGAAGCGTTTTCCTTGGAGCACTAGGAGTTGTAGCCGACAGTTTAAATCATTTAGTATTTACAATGCCTTTTCTTCCAAGTGAAGCGGAAGAAACAAAATTAGTAATTAACAATGAAATGAAAGATGTTTTAGTTTTTCATTATTTACCTATTTTATGGTATAGATATCCGATTCCAAATGATATCCGAGAATTTTGGTTTTATCAACGACCGGATATTTTGAATTATATGGAAACAGCCTATAAAGATTTAGAAATAAACTTTATTCCTGATGAAGTTTCTACAAGGATGGCCCAATTTGCACACGATTCAATTCATCTTGCCTTTCGGCTCGGTATAATTGAACGACCTTGGGTTTTGCCTGACTGGCTTGGGTAATAAAAATAGACAACTAGAAATTAGTTTTGTTTGGTGAGAAAAAATTGAAAATTAGGAATCATCACAATGTGGAGTGATTCCTAATTATTGCGTCGAAAAGAAAAATACTTTTGTTTATCTTTTTAAATTTTTAAATCATAAAAAGTAAAACAGTTTTTAAAGTTTTTACTATTTAAAGGATTTTGAATCTTTTTTTTTCATTCTTTTGTATCTTACTCTTTAACTTTATGAGTGATTAACTTCTTGAAGGAAGTTTAAAATTAAATTTATGGAAATTGAAAGAGAGTTTGATCCTGGCTCAGGATGAACGCTGGCGAGATGCTTTACACATGCAAGTCGTACGAGAGTTTGAAACTCAAGTGGCGGACGGGTGAGTAACACGTAAGAATTTGCCTTTAGGAGGGGGACAACAGAGGGAAACAGCTGCTAATACCCCATATGCTTTCGAGTGAAATGGATTTTTCCGCCTAGAGAGAAGCTTGCGGCTGATTAGCTTGTTGGTGAGGTAATGGCTCACCAAGGCGACGATCAGTATCTGGTTTGAGAGGACGATCAGACACACTGGAACTGAGACACGGTCCAGACTCCTACGGGAGGCAGCAGTGGGGAATTTTCCGCAATGGGCGAAAGCCTGACGGAGCAATCTCGCGTGAGGGATGACTGCCTATGGGTTGTAAACCTCTTTTTTCAGGGAGGAATCAATGACGTGTACCTGAAGAATAAGCATCGGCTAACTCCGTGCCAGCAGCCGCGGTAAGACGGAGGATGCAAGTGTTATCCGGAATCACTGGGCGTAAAGCGTCTGTAGGTGGTTTGATAAGTCAACTGTTAAATCTTGAAGCTCAACTTCAAAATCGCAGTCGAAACTATTAGACTAGAGTATAGTAGGGGTAAAGGGAATTTCCAGTGGAGCGGTGAAATGCGTAGAGATTGGAAAGAACACCGATGGCGAAGGCACTTTACTGGGCTATTACTGACACTCAGAGACGAAAGCTAGGGTAGCAAATGGGATTAGATACCCCAGTAGTCCTAGCCGTAAACAATGGATACTAGATGTTGAACAGATCGACCTGTGCAGTATCAAAGCTAACGCGTTAAGTATCCCGCCTGGGAAGTATGCTCGCAAGAGTGAAACTCAAAGGAATTGACGGGGGCCCGCACAAGCGGTGGAGCATGTGGTTTAATTCGATGCAACGCGAAGAACCTTACCAGGGTTTGACATGATACGAATTTCTTTGAAAGAAGAAAGTGCCTTTTGGAACGTATACACAGGTGGTGCATGGCTGTCGTCAGCTCGTGTCGTGAGATGTTGGGTTAAGTCCCGCAACGAGCGCAACCCTCATTTTTAGTTGCCGTATGGAACTCTAGAAAGACTGCTGGTTATAAACCGGAGGAAGGCGGGGATGACGTCAAGTCAGCATGCCCCTTACACCCTGGGCTACACACGTGCTACAATGGGTGAGACAATGAGATGCAAATCTGTAAAGACAAGCTAATCTAAAAACTCATTCTAAGTTCGGATTGTAGGCTGCAACTCGCCTGCATGAAGTTGGAATCGCTAGTAATCGCTGGTCAGCTACACAGCGGTGAATTCGTTCCCGGGCCTTGTACACACCGCCCGTCACACCATGGAAGCTGGTTATGCCCGAAGTCGTTACTCTAACCATTTGGAGGAGGATGCCTAAGGTAGAATTAGTGACTGGGGTGAAGTCGTAACAAGGTAACCGTACTGGAAGGTGCGGTTGGATCACCTCCTTTAAAAAAATATAAAAATATAACAATATAACAATATGGTTCGAGAACTAATCAAAACAACTTGTGATATTGCACGCGGGCTTAATGCAACCGTTTGGGGTGGGGTCGAAGGAGCTGAAAAAACAGCTAAAATTCTAAAGACTGGACTATCTGGAGCTGATGTCGTAATCGGTACTAGCCATGCATTGGAAGATGCAGCTTGTGGAGATTACATATGTACTACAATCGACGTGATTGGTAGTGTGTCGTCGGCGGCTGGTATGGTTTTAGGAAATATTCCAACCACAACACATCTTACTGTTGTAACTGGTAGTGTCACAGTTTGTTGTAGAACTATTCGATGGTACTGTAAAAATTATGGTACTTTTTGGGGTTGTATAGCTGCTGGTGGTGACGGCCTAAAAGCTGGTGGCAAATTTATTATAAATAAGCTAACCTAATTCGACGAAACCCTAAGGGTTTCGTCGAATTAGGTTCTAGAAACTAGAACGGGCTATTAGCTCAGTTGGTTAGAGCGCACCCCTGATAAGGGTGAGGTCTCTGGTTCAAATCCAGAATGGCCCAGCGGGGGTATAGCTCAGTTGGTAGAGCATCGCCTTTGCACGGCGGTTGTCAGCGGTTCGAATCCGCTTACCTCCACACGAAAAACTGAAGATTTTTCAAAATTGTTTTAAATTCAAGGAACTAAGAGTTTATGGGGGATACCTTGGCATTTAGAAGCGATGAAGGACGCGGTTACCGGCGAAACGCTTCGGGGAGTTGGAAACAAACTATGATCCGGAGGTCTCCGAATAAGGAAACTTTTGATACTACTTATTGAATTCATAGATAAGCAAGAGCGAACCTAGGGAACTGAAACATCTTAGTACCTAGAGGAAAAGAAAGTAACAAACGATTCCCTGAGTAGCGGCGAGCGAAACGGGAGAAGCCTAAACTTATTAACTATTAATAAGGGTAGCGGGACAATTGGTAAACGATTCGGACAATTAGATGAATAAGTTGGAATGCTTAACCAAAGAAAGTGAAAGTCTTGTAGTCGAAAATTGAAACAATCAAATTGAATCCCAAGTAGCATGGAGCACGTGAAATTCCGTGTGAATCTGCGAGGACCACCTCGTAAGGCTAAATATTCCTAAATGACCGATAGTGAAAGAGTACCGTGAGGGAAAGGTGAAAAGAACCCCGGGAGGGGAGTGAAAAGAACATGAAACCATAAACTTACAATCAGTAGGAGGACGACTTAAACGTCTGACTGCGTGCCTGTTGAAGAATGAGCCGGCGACTTATAGGTAGTGGCAGGTTAAAGCAGAGAATGCTGGAGCCATAGTGAAAGCGAGCCTGAATAGGGCATATGTCACTGGTTATAGACCCGAACCCGGATGATCTAACCATGGTCAGGTTGAAGCTTAAGTAACACTAAGTGGAGGACCGAACCGACTGATGTTGAAAAATCAGCGGATGAACTGTGGTTAGGGGTGAAATGCCAATCGAATTCGGAGCTAGCTGGTTCTCCCCGAAATGCGTTTTGGCGCAGCGATAAATAGTCCAACTTAGGGGTAAAGCACTGTTACGTATGCGGGCTGGTCATTCGGTACCAAATCGTTGCAAACTAAGAATACTAAGTGAAAAGTTTATCAGTGAGACTGTGGGGGATAAGCTCCATTGTCAAGAGGGAAACAGCCCAGAGCACCAGTTAAGGCCCCTAAATAATTACTAAGTGATAAAGGAGGTGGGAGTGCAAAAACAATCAGGAGGTTTGCTTAGAAGCAGCAATCCTTTAAAGAGTGCGTAATAGCTCACTGATCGAGTAAACCTGCGCCGAAAATGTACGGGACTAAGTAATTTGCCGAAACTGTGCGATATAGAACAACTATATCGGTAGGGGAGCGTTCTGTTGTAGGTTGAAGTATTAGCGGAAGCGGATATGGACGAAGCAGAAGTGAGAATGTCGGCTTGAGTAACGAAAATATAGGTGAGAATCCTATACCCCGAAAACCCAAGGTTTCCTCCGGAAGGCTCGTCCGCGGAGGGTAAGTCAGGACCTAAGGCGAGGCTGATAAGCGTAGTCGATGGACAACGGGTTAATATTCCCGTACCATTATTTATTGATAACGAGGGACGGAGAAGGCTAAGCTGGCCGGATGTTGGTTACCGGTTCAAGCGTTCGAGGCGATGAGAAACGGAGAAAACGTTTTGAGTTGAGGCGTGATGACGAGATGCTAAGGCATCGAAGCAGTCTATGTCAGACTTCCAAGAAAAGCTCGCACTGTCAAAAATAACTAATGCCTGTACCATAACCGACACAGGTGGGTAAGTAGAGTATACTAAGGGGCGCGAGATAACTCTCTCTAAGGAACTCGGCAAAATGACTCCGTAACTTCGGGAGAAGGAGTGCCTTATTCGTAAGGTTGCAATAACAAGATCCAAGCAACTGTTTATCAAAAACACAGGTCTCCGCTAAGTCGTAAGACGATGTATGGGGGCTGACGCCTGCCCAGTGCCAGAAGGTTAAAGAAGTTGGTTAGCACTTGCGAAGCTGATAACTGAAGCCCTGGTGAACGGCGGCCGTAACTATAACGGTCCTAAGGTAGCGAAATTCCTTGTCGGGTAAGTTCCGACCCGCACGAAAGGCGTAATGATTTGGATACTGTCTCGGAGAGGGGCTCGGTGAAATAGACTTGTCTGTGAAGATGCGGACTACCTGCACCTGGACAGAAAGACCCTATGAAGCTTTACTGTAACTTGAGATTGAAATTGGACTTTACTTGCGCAGTATAGGTGGGAGGCTTAGAGCTCATTCTTGCGGGAATGAAGGAGCCATCAGTGAGATACCACTCTGGTAATGTTAGATTTCTAACTTTGAATCATGATCTGGTCAAAGAACAGTTTCAGGCGGGCAGTTTGACTGGGGCGGTCGCCTCCCAAATGGTAACGGAGGCGTACAAAGGTTTCCTCTGAACGTGTAGAAATCGTATCTAGAGTGTAAAGGCATAAGGAAGCTTGACTGTGAGACCTACAAGTCGAGCAGGGACGAAAGTCGGTCTTAGTGATCTGACGGTGCTGAGTGGAAAGGCCGTCACTCAACGGATAAAAGTTACTCTAGGGATAACAGGCTGATCTCCCCCAAGAGTTCACATCGACGGGGAGGTTTGGCACCTCGATGTCGGCTCATCGCATCCTGGGGCGGTAGTACGTCCCAAGGGTTGGGCTGTTCGCCCATGAAAGCGGTACGCGAGCTGGGTTCAGAACGTCGTGAGACAGTTCGGTCCATATCCGGTGTAGGCGTTAGAATATTGAGAGGAGCCTTCTTTAGTACGAGAGGACCGAGAAGGACATACCTCTGGTGTACCAGTTATCGTGCCAACGGTAAACGCTGGGTAGCTATGTATGGAGAGGATAACCGCTGAAAGCATCTAAGTGGGAAGCCCACCTCAAGATAAGTATTCTCATCACGAAAGTGAGTAAGGTCACGGTAAGACTAACCGTTTGATAGGCATTAAGTGGAACTATAGTAATATAAGAGCTGAGATGTCCTAACAGACCGAGGACTTGAATTTTCATAGTTACTAATCCTAGATTAGTAACTATTTTTGCTTTGGTGTTTTTAGTGTATTCAACGGAACCACGCTGATCCATCTCGAACTCAGCTGTGAAACGTTATAAATCGACGACAATACTTGTGGGGGGACCTGCCGGGAAGATAGTTCAATGCCAAAGTTTTTTTACCATTTTTTACGACTTTAGTCTACAATATATAATGTATACATATATATAAATAGTGCCATGTATTTGAATTATACTAGAAATTTATCGCACGACGAATTAACACTGGATGATCAGCGAACAGCGCTAAATCGAGAAGCCTTATTTTCGACTACTAAAAAATCGGCCTTTGCGTTTTGCTTAGGGGCTGGGGCGGTTATTTTGGTCTCAGCTAAACCAGCTTTTGCTGACGATGTGGCCGTAGTTAGAACAAGCAAAAAAGAAGTCTCACGACGTTTATCCAATGCAGTAGCCTGTGCCGCGATCACGTCAGTTTGTTCTAAAGCAAACCCAGGAAAAGCTATCGACTTAGTAGCACACCCCGCCGCTTCAGCGAATATGCCGGTATTTGCTGCGTTTGCCTGTGGTGCGGCCATAGCATGGTGTGCAAAATATGCTATTTTTGATAAATAATTATCATTTATTATCATTTATTAATGGTAATAAATGGTAGAAAATTAACATCGATTGAATAGAGTAGTATTTCGTTGTTACCGCAGATAAAAACTCTTACTGATAACCGAATTAGCAGATTCTAGTAAAATTTAGGAATTCTCGTTCTTTTATTTGTCTATTTTTTCCTCCAAGTCCTTGAATTATTTCCTATCTTCAGTTCCTTTTGTTAGTAACAGCTAACATGTTACAACACATTGACAAATGTATCACTACAAAGTTAGTCAAGATTCTGAATTACTTGTTTTATTTCTTCCGGCAGAGGTGCATTATACTCACGATAGACTTCAATAAGTGCATTTTTTAAGTCTTCTTCGGTACTCTCTACACCAAGAAATGCTCTTAATCGCTCCAAAAGCGCTGAAAAAGTAACCAAATTTCCAGCTTCAAACAATGCCCCACCACCAAATAAGAATAATAATGTTGATATAACGAATAGAATAAATCTTACACGTCTCGGACCTTTTAACTCTCTTATGGCTTGTTCGACTTTTATTTGAAGTAATTCTAGTTTATCTGAAACAGTTAAACTTTTGTCTAAAATAATTTCTCTGATATCTCGTTCGTGGTGTTCAATACCTTTTAATTTATTAAAAAGTTTTCTAAATTTATTACCTGGTGCATTAAGTATAGCAGCCCCGTATTTAGCTAGAGCTCCCGCTGCTTCATCCGCAGTACTACCCCAAATTGTAGCACCTATTGCACCAGCAATAGCAGTTTTTGCTGCAAAATCTGAAACTATTATTTTACAAATCCAAAATAAAACAGGATTAGCAGCTCCCCCACGGTTATCTAAACCGTTTTTAGAACTTTCGGATATATTTGCAACATCCGGAAATTTTTTTAATTTCTCGTTTAATTTAGCTTTTGTCTCTGGATCAATCTGATTCATGAGAAACTTCTCTAAACGCCGAGCCAAAAGATAAGGTATTCCAACAAAAACTAAATATCGTAATATTAGTTTACCTAATGGTAGTTGCTTAAATATTAAATATTTTAATTTTTAATTTTTAAAAAGTTTGAATTTCCAATAGGAATTGAGGATTTCGATCCAGGTTATTCTATTCCAGCAATTGATTGGAGCGGGTAGACTACTCTACTACTCCAAAGATAAAATTTGAATGGAAATTCTTCATTCAATTTTTGCTTGTTTCTCTCATCAAACCATCATCAGCGTGATAGTTGAATAGATAACTTTGCTTAGATTTAATTTTTTCATCATCCATCATCCCCGATGGATGATTATCATCCTTAGATAAAAGTATACATAAGGATAAAATTGGTACAAATGATTCTGAGACAAGTATTTCATTTTATTGGAAAATTGAATACCAATAAGTTTAAGATAGATTCGAGTTCCAACGTTCTAAGATTAACGTCTGAGAACCATCTGAATTTTGTTGCGAATTAATAACTTGAAAGCCAATCTTTTGACTTTCACCAATTACAGTTTCATTCGCATAATTTTGGGCTACTTTGTCAATAAAACTTTGGACAGGATAAGGTTGATTCCAGAAACTTAAATCTGCCACCAATTCGTATTCGTGTCCATTCCAAGAAAATTCAATCGAATGACCATTTGACTGCGAAATCACTAAATCTTTGTCTAAGAATTCAGAACCAGATAACTCTTTATTAAAACCAATATTTAGTTTTGTTAAAGCTTTTTCTAAATATGCTAAATTTTGAAACTGAGTTTTCATGTATGTAAGATGCGACATAGTCCGTTTTATTTGGTTAATAAAAAAATACTCCATCATTCTTTTTCAACAGAGCTACATACTATTATAATTTATTTATGCATATCTAAACGTATATTAATAAATTATTAATTCTATAAGTAGGAATTCTAGAAAGAATAAAAAAATTTACTGAGTACTAACAATCCTTCTACAACTAGTTTTCGAAGATTAGACTAGGAAAAGATTGTTGGAATCTTCTTCTATCATTTGTTTCATAATTGATTTGGTTAATCTCAAATTGTCTTTTCTGGATTCTAGTTCTAGTATCCACCGACACAAACTACTAGTTTGAGATAAAAGATAGAAATTCGAGTTAATTTTTTCAATTTCATCTTATAATATAAGATTAATATACTATACTTATAAACTTACAAAGAGGGGTTTTATGTACTACAATCGTATTTTACGCATTTGGGAAATCGATCTTATCGATATTGTTATACTATCATTTGTTCTAGGAAGTCTTACAGCTTCCCGTTTGAAAGACTATTTATCGGAAGAACAAGCCATGAAACGATTAAAAAATTCCCTTCTTCAAAAATCAACCTTAGTGATTAAATCAGATAGCCCGATTTCCAATTCTAAGGAAATGAGAATTAGAAAGATTTATAAATTCGCTTTAGGAAATCGCGGTGGGCAATTTGAACATTTTCAAGGAGATATGAGTGTTTCTAATGAATCGGTGTTTACTCTGGCACAAAAAATTAAAGGAATAGTGGAACGACTAGCTAGCTTTCTTAAAGAACGCGAGTTAAAAGGAGTAGCTAGAATTTTTTTTAAAAACGGTCGGTTACTTTTAGAGCTTATTTTATATAAGTGTAGAATTGACATTAGTTATTTGTTGTTAACTGAGGGATTAAGTACTCAAGTGGTCGTGATCACATGCACTGTAGGTGGTGCTGCAGGTTTTGTTCTTTCTTGGTTTTCAGCAGCGGCAGGGTTAGTTGCTCCACCATTATTACTTTCAATTTTCTTCATACGTAGCGTTACACAGCAAATAGCAAATTTGAGAGATTATTCGAAGTTTAAAAAGCTGCTTCATACAATCTTAGAGGATGAGGAACTACAACAAACAATTCGAGTATTGTTTATGGAGGGCGAAGTACAACCAACTACTGGTCTAGAAATGAAACCTTGGAATTCGGATAAAAATCCTCTACCACAGTTCCATTCTGACTCAACTCAAACTTTTGAACAATTTATCAAAGAGAGAATGAAAGAAGAGCTTGGACTTATTGAAAACCCTACTCCAGAACAGATTCAAGAAATCCTACACAGCAGGAAAATTCCAAGAAATAAAGGAAAAACAGTTTACTTCAAAGATTTTATCGACAAACTAGCTGAAGATCAAGATGCTATTATAGATGCTGAAATTGTCAAAGAATCTAGAAGGGTTAAAGTAAAAAACAAAGAATTCTAAGATTTTTTCAAACTTCCTTAAAATCTTAAAGGAAGTTTCAAATAAAAATTTTTGAGTTTTTTTTTAATAATTTCATAATTTCTATTACAATTCCTTATTATATCTTATGTTAGTTGGAACTAACTAAATTAAGTATTGAATAACTGAAATGATTGAAAATGGATTCTAGGGCATTCTAGGGCCCTCTGAGAGGATGTTTCAGCCCTCTTCATCTTCTTCTATTCTTTTGACTAATCGATTATAAGGAATATCGCAAAATGAGCTGTTGTTAGTTAATTTTTTCAATTTTAGATTATAATATGAGATTATAATAATACCGTGTTAAAGTATTATTATTTGTATTATTAATAATCAGATAAAAAGGATTCACTTATGACTTTGTTCGTCAATTACAAGACTCGATCGTATGAAATTAACGATCTGTATTTAATGGCAATCACGTTTATTGTTACATTTTACGTTACAAGCGTCTGTAAAAAAATTTTAACAAATTACTTGTCAAAAAAATCGCCAGGAGATGTGGAAATAAAAAATCCTCGTGGTGGAGCAATACCGAGCCTAACTGACGACAATGAATTGGGAATGGCGATACTAACTTGTATTTCCGATAATGGAATATATCACGTTAAAGATAAAAACTTACGAAGAATTGTTTTTGAACTTGCGAAAGAAAAACTAACCAATGAATCATTGATTATTACACCTAATTTAATTCGTTTTGTTGGGCTTAGACTAATCAATCCAAACCAAACTACTGTAGTCACAATTGGAAATTTTTTGACATCAACCGATAACAGAGTTAGATTAATTCTTAGGTTTAGTGCAAGTGTTATAGCAGGCATAATTGCCGGGATTGCATCCAGCTTGTCTTATGGTATTTTATTACTTTTAATTTGTTTTCTCGAAAGCGAGCAATGTGGTTTTTCATGTGACACATATTTTGACAAGATCCCTCCTGAACCAGAAGCGATTAATGTGTATACGAAAAATAGAACTGGTAATTTAATAATTACCGGAAATGATGCAGCCCGACAAGTAGAAATTTATATTCCGTCAAAAGCTAAAGCTCAGATTCGAACTTTAACAGATAAGCAAAAAACTATTACAAAGACGTATCATTCTTTGCCAAAGAGAGCTAAACAAGTAACCTTTGAAGATTTTCGTAAAAATGACCCAGTATTGTCTAAATTTGCGGATTTACCAGAACCCGATGTTCCACAACAAGTATGTAAGCTGAGACAAATTGCCGAATCGATAGATCGACTTGAATAATTGTAATTGTTACCACTCAAATAAAATTTCATTAATTAGCAAACTATTAAGGAAGCAAAAATTAAGCAAAATGAGCTGTTGCTAGTTAATTTTTTCAATTTTAGATTATAATATAAAATTATAATAATACCGTGTTAAAGTATTGTTCTTCCATTTTAAAAATTATATACAAAGGATTCTCATTTTATGGATACTCGTTTATTTGTAATTGCTCTACCATTATTAGTTGCGGCATCATGGGCATTATATAATATTGGCCGTTTAGCTATTCAACAAGTTCAACGTTTATCACGATAAACGAAGAAGAATTGTGATCGACTATTCTGAATTTTTAGTCTTTCAATTTGTTAACATAATTCAAACTTTTTTGCCCCAAATTAAAAAAAATAAAAAATAAATTGTTATGTCGCATACTGTAAAAATATATGATACTTGTATTGGATGCACACAGTGCGTACGTGCATGTCCAACGGATGTATTAGAAATGGTTCCTTGGGATGGATGTAAATCTGGTCAGATTGCTTCTTCACCACGTGTTGAAGATTGTGTAGGTTGTAAACGCTGTGAGACAGCTTGTCCTACAGACTTTTTAAGTGTTCGCGTTTATTTAGGCGCTGAAACAACTCGAAGTTTAGGCTTAGCTTACTAAAATTGATAAAATTCTTATATTAATTTTTTTAATATAAGAATTTTATCAATTTTTAATCTAGAAAATTACGATTTCAATATTAATCTTCCACATTATAAGTAGTAACAAACTTCGAAATTCTAACAAATTGAAATAAAAATCACCTGAAATCAAAATCTTCTTCATCTAACATATCCAGACCTATTCACTCTTCCATAATGTTTAATCATTTCATTTTCAAACAGTCGAATTTTTGTTAATTATAATTTTTACCTTACTTTTTTATCTATCCTTGATTAGTTTACTTTTCACTTATTAGAAGTTTTGATTAATTAAAATCTTAAACTAGATCAAAACAAAAAGTTCTCATCAAACGTTTGAAATTTTAATCGACATTTCTTAAATTGAGATAATCTTCCCCTTCCGTTCGTTTGAAATCTAATTTTGATTATATATTGAATTTTTATTAAATTCCTTTTGACTTCAATCGTGGAATCAAATGACTTTTACAAAACCTCGGTTCATTCATCCTTAACTGATTATCAAGATTAAGAGTGTTTATTAGTAATAACAGAATTCGTAAAAAGAAACTAGTATAATAACCACTAACCTTTTTTATGAATCTTTCTAGTTTCGCAAAATAAACTTTTTTAAAAATTAGAATTCATTATCATTATGTTGATTTCTATTTTCCATAATACGTAACCGTCGAGCTTGAAATTCTTTAGCTTTTCGGTCATACCTATCTATACTTGGTTTTGCTTCATTTCTCAATGAAGTGTCATCATAATTTTTTAAATCCGCGATTGTTCGCGTCCTTTGACTTAAAGGGACATAATTTAACTCTGTTCTGCAGCGTCTTTTTATCATTGGGTCCAAACGCATCTCGGGACTTGATCGATGTAATAAAGAATTTACTTTTTGTGGTGATTCACAATTGAATAGTTGTTGTTCTTTTTTGTATATTGCCTTTTGAGAAGGAAGCTGACCATTGATAAATGTTCGTGTTGGATCCAAATTTGTTCCGAAATCCAATGTCGGAATTGAAACCGGTTTATTATCTCGCAAATAAATAAGTGCCTGTGGAACTTCCTCAACTAATTGTTTACATTCATTTGATTTTACTAATAAGTTAACTCCAAAAAAGGCACTTAATCCAACACCTATAGAAAGGACACTAGTCATTGCAATCGACGTTTTCAGAAGCATTTGTAAAATCCAATACATTGTAGTGCCTGAAAGTGCGCCAGCTAGCCAGTGGCTAGAACCATTGATTGTTACACTTTGGGCATTGTTAATTATGATATTAAATCCAAGATTTGCAATTTGAAATTTGAATTTATTTGCTAAAAAACTTGCAATGATTGCTACTGCAGGCTCTACCACCAGTAGTCCTTTCGTTTTTCCTAACATAACACGAACTGCATTCGCTAATTTTGAATCTACAATTTCGTAAACTTTATCTGGTTGGATACAGTAATCTAGGTCAACACCACCAGATTTTATATCTAGCACGTTTTGTCGTTGTTTTCTTTTACTAAGATAGGCGACAAATAGTATGCTCGATATATAACCGATTAAAAAGCAAATGATAGAAATCCACTTTTCATCGACGAACCAAGTTATAATAGTAGTCGGGTTCCAAGGAACCCGCCACGTAATGATTAAAGAAGCCATCTCAATTTATTTATTAATTTATTTACTTATCTTTTAACCGATTAAAGAAACGGGAAGCTCTTCCATTTAATTTTGGTTTTATTTCATCAGATTCACTTGGTGAATTACTAGATACATTTGTAGTACCACTCGAGTCAACTAAGACAGGCACTCTATCAGTTGATAATTCTGTTGAATCTTTCAACAATTGCGGGTCTACATCGCTAAAATCAATTTCAACTTCTAACTCATTAGTATATGTTAATAGTGTTCCTTCAACCTTTTTACGTCGAACAATAATTTTTGTATTTGGATATAAAGTTTTTGATAAGCATTGTTCCGCTAAGGTATCTTCTAAATATTTCATAATTGCTCGACGTAATGGACGTGCTCCATAAAGAGGATCATATCCTTCATCAGTTAGAAAGGCTTGAACAGATAATTCTACTATTAAATTAATTCCTTTTTCTCGTAATCGATTTTGAACTTGTTTAACCATTAATCCGCAAATTTGCCAAATATCAATCCGAGTTAAATGATTAAAAACAATAATTTCATCAATACGGTTTAAAAATTCCGGACGGAAGAAGTTTTTTAATTCATCATTAACAAGTTTTGTCACTCTCTCAAACAATTCTGGATCTTTAATTGGTTCTGGAACTGGTTCCCATCCTAGAACAGCATCTGGAGTAATCTTAAACCCACGTTCTCCTTGTTCGGATTTTGGTTTAATTCCACTTTCTCGTTCAATAATTTTTGCTCCTAAGTTCGTTGTCATGATAATTAATGTATTTGTAAAATCAATAACACGACCTTTCGAATCAGTTAACCGACCGTCATCTAATATCTGTAATAATAAATTAAAAACATCTGGATGAGCCTTTTCAACCTCATCTAATAATACAACGGAATATGGTTTGGAACGAACGGCTTCTGTTAATTGTCCACCTTCATTATAACCAACATAACCGGGTGGTGAACCAATTAATTTAGCTACAGTATGTTTTTCCATATATTCGGACATATCTAAACGAATCATACTATCTTCGCTACTAAACATGTAATCTGATAATGCCTTCGTTAATTCTGTTTTTCCGACACCAGTCGGACCAGCAAAAATAAAACTTGCAATTGGTCGGTTTGGATTTCGTAATCCTACCCTTGCACGACGAATTGCTTTGGAAACAGCTACAACCGCATGTTTTTGACCAATAATTCGTTCATGAAGAGTCTCTTCCATTTTCAATAATCGTTCTGATTCAGAGCCCGTAATTTTTGTTACTGGGATTCCAGTCCAGTTTGAGATTACATCGGAAACATCCGTTTCGGTAACCATATCAACTTCATGACGCGTGAACCCACGTTTTTGATTTGTTAAGGCAGATTGTTTCATGATACGAATATGAGTCCGAACTTCCATTTCATGATCCAACAACTGTTTTGCTGCTTCGAAGTCATGTTCTTTGATACATTCTTCTTTATCTCGAATTGTTTCTTGTAATTCTTTCATCAGACTTCGTAAACCTAAGGGTAAACGACGATTTTCTAATCGAACTCTTGCTCCTGCTTCATCCAATACATCAATTGCTTTATCGGGTAAATAACGATCAGCGACATATTTATCCGAAAGAATTGCAGCTTGTTCTAAAGCTTTATCATGATAACTTAAAGTATGATGTTGCTCAAATTTTGATCGCAAACCTCGTAAAATTTCAATCGTTGTTCCGACACTTGGTTCTTCCACATGGACTGGTTGAAAACGTCTTTCTAATGCTGGGTCACGTTCAATATATTTCCGATATTCATCATTTGTTGTTGCCCCAATACAACGGAATTTTCCACGAGCCAAAGCTGGTTTTAAAATATTCGCTGCATCTACCGCTCCTTCTGCTGCACCAGCTCCAACTAATGTATGAATTTCATCAATTACTACAATTACGGCAGTATCATTTTGCGCTTCTTCCACAATTCGTTTTAATCGTTCTTCAAATTCCCCTCGATATTTCGTTCCAGCTAAAATAGAACCAAGGTCTAAAGCCATAATTAAGCTACCATCTAAAAAGTCTGGAACTTTTTCAGTCAAAATTAACTGTGCTAAGCCTTCAGCCACTGCTGTTTTTCCAACTCCCGGTTCACCAATTAAAACTGGGTTATTTTTTGTTCGACGAGCAAGAACTGCAATTACATCATCGATTTCTTTTTCTCGACCAATAACTGGGTCTAAGTTTCCATCGATTGCTTCTTTGGTAATGTTTTCAGCATATTCATCCAATGTAGGTGTTGGACTACCTTTTTTTTCACGTTCTAATAAAAATTTTTCAGCCTGTGTTAATGGTCGTAAGATTTCTTCTTGAGTTTCTTCAATATAAGCTAATACTAAATTTCTCAGTTGTGGAATATTTACACCTAATTTATCTAACGTTCGCATGGCAACCCCATCTGATTCGGCAATCAATGCTAGTAAAATGTGTTCTGTACCAACAAAATTTTGCCCCAAGTCTTTTCCTTCATGAACAGCCATTTCAAGAACTCGTTTTGCACGTGGCGTAAAAGGAATTTCAGAAGCAACAAAACCTGTTCCTCTACCAATGTACAATTCAATTTCTTTTCGTGCCTTCTTAAGAGTAACTTTCATCTTTTTCAGTGCTCTCGCGCCTATACCATGTCTTTGTCCAATAACACCTAATAAAAGTTGTTCGGTTCCCACAAAATTGTGGCCCATTCGTCGAGCTTCTTCTTGTGACAACATGATCACTTTGATTGCCCCTTCCGTAAATTTTTCAAACATAGAAATTGTTTAAATAATTGGTCTTTTAATAGTTTCTATTCACTCTAGAAAAATATTATACATTAATTTCTATTATTTTTGAGTCAACTTTCAAAATAATCAATATATAATCTAGTTAGAATTAGTTGAAAGTCTATCAAAAGGACTTATGTTAGCCAAAGGCGAACTCGCAGTAGCATAATATTTTTTGTCCATTCGACCCGCTAAATAAGCTAATCTTCCTGCTTTGACACCTAAATTCATTGCATATGCCATCTGTGCAGGATTTTTGGATTGTGCCACAGCGGTATTTAATAAAACTCCATCGACTCCTAGTTCCATAGCCCGGGTTGCTTCACTAGCAGTTCCAATTCCGGCATCGACAATAACTGGCACTTGAGCATTTTCAACAATAATCTGAATATTGGCTAAATTATTTAAACCTTGTCCAGAACCAATAGGTGACCCTAATGGCATTACTGTTGCACAACCTAAATCTTCTAAATGTAAAGCTAACATAGGATCAGCATTTATATAGGGTAAAACTGTAAAACCTTTTTTAATTAAAAATTCAGCTGCTTTCAATGTACCAACTGGATCAGGTAATAAATATTTTGGATCAGAAATAACTTCTAATTTGACAAAGAAATTATCTTCTTGTCCAAGTTGACAGGCAAGCTCGTGGCCTAAAAAAGCCATTCGAATTGCTTCGTCTGCGGTTTGCGACCCTGCTGTATTTGGTAAGAGCCAAAGTTTTTTCCAATCTAAAGTATTTAAAAAATTATTTGTATCATCTTTTAAATTTGTTGGTAAACGTCGAATAGCGACGGTTACAATTTCACATTCACTACTAGCGATACTATCCACTCCGTCTTTCGTTGTTTTATATTTTCCAGTTCCTAGCATTAACCGAGAATTAAACAATTTCGTTCCAATTTTTAGTTTATCCGTATTAGTTTTCATATTTCATCGTTGATTGTGGGTTTTGACTACTCCCCAGGTAGGACTTGAACCTACGACCAATCGGTTAACAGCCGATTGCTCTACCACTGAGCTACTGAGGATATATTATAAAACTATAGTATATCAGAAACAAATGTCCGACACAACTTTTTTAATGATCATCCATTTCTAAATCTCAAGTTTTAAAAAATAATTGATAAAAATTAAATTTTTATCAATTATTTTTCCTTGTTGAAAACTAAGAATCGTAACACATGAGAATCCAATTTTAAAATATTAGAAAAAGTCGTTAAATATTTTGGCATACTTGAAAAGTTCAATTGGATGTAATTTCCTTTATTTTTATTGAAAATTGAATATGCTAAGTTATGTTTTCCGCGAGAAATTACAGAAATATCACAGACGTTAAATTTCCGTAAATTTTTCGCATAGTTGAAGACCCAAGTTTTTAATTCACTGTCGTTAAATTCTTCGGTTAAAAGAATCATTATTTCATATTTTCTTTGTACTGACATACGATAATAATTTTGTAAGAGTAAGATAATGATACCTATAGGTTGAACCAAATGTCAATGGAAATTTTTTATATACTGATGAAAGAGTGAATGTGATTCCAAGATAAGAAGTCGATAAATATTCATAATCAAATTATTTTTGGTACAATGGTAAGTATATAATTATTTCTATAAAAAACTTTTATTGGAGAAATTTCATGGATTGGAATGAGATTCAAAATTTTTTATCAAATATCGTTTTTGGAGTGTTGCTTTTTTCCATGATAATTTATTGGATTAATTTATTATTTTTGAATGATAAATCATTCTTATCTCAAATTGGTCGAATTAGTACGAGTTTAGCAAATATCTTTCTATTTTTTATTCTTTGTTCACGTTGGATTGTTGCTGGCTATTTTCCTTTAAGTAACTTATATGAATCTTTGCTTTTTTTAACTTGGATTTTACTAACTACTTATTTATATGTTGAAACAAAAACAAACAGTCGCTTAATTGGTGCGATAGTTGTTCCGATTACATTATTAATTAGTGGATTTGCAAATTTAACTCTCTCTCCGGAAATGCAAAAATCAAGCCCTCTAGTCCCTGCTTTACAATCAAATTGGTTAATGCTACATGTAAGTATGATGTTATTGAGCTATGGTACTTTGATAATGGGTTCGTTATTATGTATTTTATTTTTAGTTATATCTGGTTATAAAGATATTGACCTAAAAACAAACCAGACTGGAGCTTTACCTTTGTATAATGTGATGTTAGAATATTATGAAACAAAAATACTATCGCCATCTTCTGAAATTTCTGAATTTGGAAAAATGAAATTATTACAAAGTCTGGATAACTGGAGTTATCGGATCATTGGTTTGGGGTTTCCATTTTTAACAATCGGGATTATTTCAGGAGGAGTGTGGGCCAATGAAGCTTGGGGTTCTTATTGGAGCTGGGATCCAAAAGAAACTTGGGCACTTATTACTTGGTTAGTTTTTGCAACTTATCTTCATGCTCGAATTACAAAAGGTTGGGAAGGGAAAAAAACCGCGATTCTTGGCGGTTTAGGCTTTTTTGTCATTTGGATTTGTTATTTAGGAGTCAATTTCCTTGGAAAAGGCTTACATAGTTATGGTTGGATTTCATAATCACTTTTTTATTCTTGCCAAAAAATGGTAGACCATACATGCTTAAGTGAAGTGATAAACGTAAATAAATGATAAACAAGATTTTACGTTTATCATTTATTTAAAAGAAACTTAAAGTATCTTCTACTTAGACTCGTACTCTTCTCAAAACAATCTTTATTTTCTTCGAAATCATTTTGCTGGAGTACCTTGACATCCAATCCAAACTAATGTAGTATTTCCGTTTATAATTCGAAAGGGTTAGTTCCTAAGAGTAAAAAATTTTTCATTTTATTAATTTGACTAAAAAATAATAAAATTCTTTCATGAAAATAGTTGGCGGTATGGCCAAGTGGTAAGGCAGTGGATTGCAAATCCTCTATCCCCAGTTCGAATCTGGGTGCCGCCTTCTAGTATAAAACTATATTATTGTGTCCACGATAACTTTTTGTTACCTTATAGAAAGTATGTTAGAGCAATTTTAATTGGGAATGTGGTGAAATTGGTAGACACGACGGACTTAAAATCCGTTGCCTAGTGATAGGCGTGAGGGTTCAAGTCCCTCCGTTCCCATACAGATATGATACGAAGATAAGAAAAGAGTCCACTAAAAATTTCTAGTGGACTCTTCGTTGCAAGATTAGCCAAAAGTTTTGGCAATTAAAATTCCACAGGCGATACACAGACCTGGAATCGCAGCGACCCCAGACGCCGGTACACAAGCTAAGCACGTTATTGACGTGGCTACAGCCAGTAAAGGTTTACTTTTTGCGGCTTGTAACGCCAAGTTTAAAGCCTCCTTGATCATATCGCTGCTACTTTCGTTCGCAAGTGTTTGGTTTATCACATCGTTTGAGTCCAGTGCCCTTGCTGGGCTTGGTCCTATAACAACTAGCAAAGATAAAAAAGCATAAGCGACATGCTTTAAATGAGTTTTAACTTTCTTTTTCATGATCTATTTTGAATTTAGTCTATATATAATTATATATTCTATTGGTTTAGTTTTCTTCAAATGATCGTATTTGTTTATCTTAAGTAATTTACTTAAGATAAACAAATACGATAAAACACTCCAGGAGCTAAATCAATTTTCGTTAATAAATCAATAATTGGTAATTCAGGATCGTAATTAATTTCTAATATCCGTTTGTGAATTCGAATCTCAAAATGTTCTCGTGAATCTTTATCCACATGTGGAGAACGCAAAACACAGTAAATTCTCTTCGAGGTTGGTAATGTTACCATTCCTAGAGAATTTAATGAAGTTATATCTAATGTTTCGCTTATTTTTCGACATGAGGAAACT
Source organism: Nitzschia inconspicua (assembly GCA_019154785.2). NCBI lineage: Eukaryota > Bacillariophyta > Bacillariophyceae > Bacillariales > Bacillariaceae > Nitzschia > Nitzschia inconspicua. Next base: position 58,553 of record MW971520.1, on the reverse strand, counting down.
AAAAGTTCATGATTAAAAGATTCTAATCGTATACGAATTTTGGCATTCGTCTTTATTTCCATAAAATTTTTTAATTATTTAACAATTTTAGAAACTACACCTGCGCCAATTGTACGGCCACCTTCACGAATTGCAAATCGCATACCAGCTTCAATCGCAACAGGGTAAATTAATTCCGCTGTCATTTTAATTCGATCACCAGGTAAAACCATTTCAACAGCTGATCCATCATCGGCTGTAAAATCTGTAATAGCACCAGTTACATCTGTTGTTCGAACGTAAAATTGAGGACGATAACCGGTAAAAAATGGTGTTTTACGGCCACCTTCATCATTTGTTAACACGTATACTTCAGATTCAAATGTTGTATGAGGAGTGATTGTTCCAGGCTTTGCTAATACCATTCCGCGTTCAATATTTTCACGAGTAATACCACGTAATAAAATTCCTACATTATCACCTGCAAAACCTTCATCTAAAGTTTTTTGGAACATTTCAATTCCAGTAATTGTTGTTGTTTGAGTCTCACCAATTCCTACAATTTCAACGTTCTCACCAACTTTTACAACTCCTCGTTCAATACGACCAGTTGCAACCGTTCCACGACCCGTAATTGAGAAAACATCTTCAATTGCCATTAAGAAGGTTTTTTCTGTGTCACGTTCAGGGGTTGGAATATATTCATCGACAGCATCCATTAAGGCAAAGATTTTATCAACCCAGCTATTATCTCCACGCTTTAAATCAGGATTTGCAGAAATAGCTTCAATTGCTTGTAAAGCGGAACCTGGACAAATTGGAATATCATCACCTGGGAAATCATATGCTGATAATAATTCACGAACTTCTAGTTCTACTAATTCTAGTAATTCATCATCATCTACTTGATCTTGTTTATTTAAAAAGACAACAATATCGGGAACACCTACTTGTTTTGATAATAAAATGTGTTCACGTGTCTGAGGCATAGGTCCATCTGCGGCTGAAACAACTAAAATAGCACCATCCATTTGTGCAGCACCAGTAATCATATTTTTCACATAATCAGCATGACCTGGACAGTCTACATGGGCATAATGCCGGTTTTCTGTCTCATATTCAACGTGAGCGGTGTTAATTGTAATACCACGCGCACGTTCTTCTGGTGCACCATCAATATCTGCGTAAGCTTTAACTACTGAATTCCCTTCTAATGCTAAAGTAGCTGTAATTGCAGCAGTTAAAGTTGTTTTTCCATGGTCTACGTGACCAATTGTTCCAATATTAACGTGCGGTTTTGTACGTTCAAATTTCTCACGTGCCATTATAAAATTCCTTTCAGTTTTAAAAAATTACAATTTAATTTTTAGCTTGTAGCGAGTTAGTCTTGCAAGTAAAATTAATATCTAAAATGTGCAAATGCTTTGTTTGCTTCTGCCATTTTATGTGTTTCTTCTTTTTTCTTTATAGTATTACCAATTTCATTCGCGGTGTCAATAATTTCATTGGCTAATTTGATAGACATACTTCTTCCAACTCGTTGTTTCGAATATCGAATAATCCATCGTAACGAAAGATTGGTAGCTCGGAATCCACTTACTTCGACAGGAACTTGATAGGTAGATCCCCCCACTCGTCTTGCTTTTACTTCTACTACTGGACTAGCTTTTCGAATTGCTGTTTCGAAAATTTTCAATGGATCTTCCTCCGTTTTTTGTTTGATGATTTCAAACGCTTCATAGACAATAGTTTTAGCAACTGTTTTTTTCCCTGATTTTAAAATTCGATTAATTAAAAGACTAACCAAATAACTATCATAAATTGAATCAGTCTGTGGAAAACGTTTTTTTGAAATATTTCGACGTGACATAAACTATAATTATTAAATATTTTTATTTCGGTAAATCAATAAGTAGGTATTATTACGCTTTAGGTTTTTTAACACCATACTTGGAACGACCTTGTGTTCGCTCTTTTACTCCACCTGTATCTAAGGCTCCACGAACGATATGATAGCGGACACCAGGTAGATCTTTCACTCGCCCTCCACGAATTAATACAACCGAATGTTCTTGTAAATTATGACCAATCCCGGGAATATAAGCCGTTACTTCAAAGCCTGAAGTTAATCGAACACGGGCAACTTTTCGAATTGCAGAATTTGGTTTTTTCGGTGTTGTTGTATACACTCGTGTACAAACACCGCGTCTTTGTGGACAATTTACCAGAGCAGGTGATTTTGTCTTTTTTTTTATTTGAATCCGTCTTGAACGAACTAATTGTTGAATAGTTGGCATAAAATTTTTAAAGTAATTTTAAATATATTATTGATCCGTAGAATTTAAACCATATTTTTTCATAAATCTTTCAACCCGCCCTTCACTATCAATCATAACTTGTGATTTTGTATAAAATGGATGATTGGCTAACCACATATCAATTTGAAGTTCAGGTTTTGTTGAACCAATCAAGCATAAAGGTTTACCATCACATAAAACGGGTGTCGTTTGAAACCATTTTGGATGTATATCTGATTTTGGCATAGTAGTTCTCCTAGAAAATTTTAACGTTTTGAATATTGTGGAGCTTTTCGTGCTTTTCGTAAACCATATTTTTTTCGTTCTTTAATACGTGAATCACGAGTTAAAAATCCGAATGGTTTTAGACTAGCTCGATTTTGTTCATTGATTTGACATAATTGTCTTGCTACACCTAATTGAATAGCTTCTGCTTGTCCCGTTAAGCCACCTCCTTTGACGAATGTTAAAATATCAAATTGTTTTTCAATCTTTAAGGTTTTTAACGGAGCCCAAATCGTAGTAAGATACGTATCATTATATTGTAAATATTTGTTTCCGGAAACTTTATTAATAATTAAGTTTCCTTCACCAGGAACTAAAAAAACGCGTGCAACCGCTTGTTTCCGTTTTCCAAGTCCAATATTTTCTTTTTGAAAAATTAATTTTGTCATAAATAGTTTCAAATTAATTAATTAATAATTTTCTGTTGATTAATAAAAACGAGTGATTAATTCTGAACTTTTATGCTCGAATAGAAATTTGTAACATCAATTTCAATTGGGTTTTGCGCATGATGCGTATGATGTTCGGAATTGTAAATTTTTAACCGTCTCATTAATCGTTTTGTTTCGGTTTGCGATAACATTCGTTTCACAGCTCGTTCAATCGTTAGTTTTGGAAGACAATCTGTAACTTTACGAATTTTTAATGAATGACCAGGTCGACCTGGATTTGAAACAAGATAATGTTTACTTGTATCATTTACTAAAATAGAATCCGCATTAATTAACACGATATAATCCCCAGTATCTACCGACGGATAATAATGAGCTTTTGTTTTACCCTTTAATAGACTAGCAATAGTAGTTGCTAAGCGACCTAGTCTTTGTCCTTTGCAATCAATCAGATACCAATTTCGGTTCTTATAATTTTGAGTAGGTAAAAATGTTTTATTTGATGAATCCATAATTTTTATTTCATAATTCTAACTGACTATAGAATAGCATTATTTCAAAATAATGCCTAATTTATTTTTTAATGTAGAAAAAACTTCAGCGGATGATTTTCGACCAAAATTTTTAAGCTCTTGAAGTTTTTCCGGTGAATACTGTAATAAGTCGCCAACAGTGTTAATCTGAGCTTTTTTTAAACAGTTGTAAGATCGAACTGACAATTGTAATTCTTCAATTGCGATATTCGTATACGGTTCAATATTTATGGATGGAGTTTTTAATGGCAATGACTCAGTTTCAACTGTGTCACTATCTTTAATTAGTAAAGTAAACAAATCAATCGTCATTTGCGCTGCAGATTTCAATGCGTCTTTTGGTAAAATACTCCCATTGGTCCAAATATCTAAGAACAATCGTTCTGTACTAGTATTTGTTTCATCGTAAACGTTTTCAATTTTAAAGTCGACCTTTTGAACTGGCATAAAAACTGTATCTAATTGTAAATAGTTTTCATCCTCATCCAAAATAGTTTGGGAAGCTAATTTGTATCCCACTCCATATTCTAACTTAAATTCAATTTCAATGATATTTGCCGTTGAAATTGTCATAATATAATGACTTGGATTAATTAGTGTTAAAGCAGATGGTAATTGAATTAAATCGGCGGTTACAACTGCTGGACCTTGAATTGTCAGACGACCAAATTGAGTTGACTTTGTATCACTTCGAAAAACAATCCCTTTCAAATTTAATAAAATTTCCAAGATATCTTCTCGAACTCCCGGAATAGTTGAAAATTCATGACTAATTCCAGCAATTCGAACAGCGGTAATTGCAGTTCCACCTAAATCACTCAAAAGTACCCGACGTAATTGATTACCAATTGTAATTCCTTGACCGGGTTTTAAACCATTAATTAAAAATTGTCCACGATAAGCTCCTGATTCAATGCGATCAGAATTGAGACATTGGATAGAAATTTTAGTTGTCATTTCATTTTTTTTAAGAAACTCTAAACACGACGGCGTTTAGGAGGGCGGCATCCATTGTGTGGAACAGCTGTTATATCTTGAATTGATGTTATTTCAAATCCAGCACCTTCGATTGCCCGAATGGCTGTTTCACGTCCAGATCCTTGACCTTTGACGAAAATATCAACACTTTTCATTCCTGTACTCATTGCTTCCAGTGCCGCTTTTTCTGCAGCGGTTTGAGCTGCAAAGGGTGTACTTTTTCGTGCCCCTTTAAATCCTGAACTTCCTGCTGATGCCCATGAAACTGTATCACCATTTACAGTTGTAATTGTTACAATTGTATTATTGAAGGTTGACTGAATATGAACAACTCCGTTTTTTAAACTCGTTTTGTCTTTTTTAGTCGTTGATTTTTTAATTGTTTGTGCCATATAAAAATTTCAAATAAAATCTCAGGTAAATTTATTTCTTTTTACCTGTAACTGTTTTCTTTGCTCCACGTCGACTTCGTGCATTTGTTCGAGTTCGTTGCCCTCTAACCGGTAAACTAGCTCGATGACGCTTTCCTCGATGACAATTAATCTCACTTAATCGTTTGATATTCAAACCATTAAATCGTCGTAAATCACCTTCTAATTTTAAATCGGTACTTTCTAATGTTTGACGTAAGGCAACAGTTTGTTCTGTCGTTAAATCATAGACTCTTGTGTCTGAATCAATTTCTGCTAACTCAATAATTTGTTTCGCAGATGTAAGACCAATTCCATGAATATAGGTCAATGCATATGCAATTTTTTTATTTCTTGGTAAATCAACACCAACTAATCGTACCATTGTTTAAACTCCTTTATAATATTATCCTTGACGTTGTTTATGTTTTGGATTGGAACAAATTACCATAATTCTACCATGTCGTTTAATTACTCGACATTTATCACACATTTTTTTTACTGATGGGCGAACTTTCATTGTTTAATTTTTTGAAAATAATTTTTAATTTATTGATAAAGATCCCGATAAATATCGGATAAAAGAATATCATTCACTTCTCGTTTTAAATCTAAAATGACACCACCTAAAATTAAGAAAGATGTTGTACTTAATCCATTAAGACCAGTAAGATGATATGTTGATTCAATAAAATTCGGAATAATTGTTAGACTAGCCAACAATATTGCACCAAATCGTGTTATTCGCTGAATTTCACGTTTTAAATAGAGTACTGTGGAAACACCGGGTCGAACGCCAGCGATCTTTACTGCCTGTTTTTGTAATTGATCTGACAAATCTTTTGGATTTAAAACGATGGATGAGTAAAACGAACTAAAAGCTAAAATTAGAACGAAATAACCAATCCAATAAATCAATTGAACGAACAAGTTTGATTTGAAAGATGCCAACGATTCTAACCACGGGAATATACCTAAATTAATTAAGTATCTGGGAACAACTAAAAAACTCGTTGTTAAAATAACTGGCATAACCCCTGCTTGATTAAATCGTAACGGAAGATAATTTGCCTTTCGATTCCGATCCTGGAAGGAAGATTGATTTAATTGTCGTGCCGAAATTAGGGGAATTCGTAACGTTCCATTTTGAAGAAAAACAATTCCATAAAATGATGCCAACCCTAATACTAAAAGAATAATAATCGAAGTAAATGAGAGAAATACAGAAGTTTCACTATTTTCAAGAAGTAATTTTTTAGAAAGATTTGGTAAATTAGAAACAATATTTATATAAATTAGAAGTGAACTTCCATTTCCTAATCCATAATCTGTAATTATCTCACTAAGCCATAAAACAATCATTGCTCCACTCGTTAGCCAAAGAACAATTTCACTGGCTAACAAAATGTTCCACTCAAACAAGGCTGGTCGAAGATATAAAGCCACTCCAACACTTTGAGCAATCGAGACGAATAAGGTTATATTCCGCGTTAAACGACTAATCGTTCGTTTTCCTTCAAAATCACCCTCTTTTTGCAATTGTGCTAAACGAGGTGAAAAAGCGATTAATAACTGAACAAAAATCGTTGCATTCACAAATGGAAAAATATTTAAGGTAAATAATCCAATTACGAAGGCACTGTCGCCGGCAAATGTACTTATTAAATTTTTAGCAACGGGCGTTCGTTGAATATAACAATCTAAATCAATTGGATCAATTCCCGGAACTGGAAGAAACGTACCTGTTCGAATTAAAAGAAGAATTCCAATTGTTAGCAAAATGCGCGGTAATAGAATGTCTTTAAGTTTGTTACTATTTTTACTCTTCACAGTAAAATTTCTTCTATATTATGTTAAATTTAAATCACGTTTTTTGGAAACTTGAGCTTTAGTAGTTAAATTTTTCAAGGCACAAATCGAAGCACGAGCATTGTTTAATAAATTATTCGATCCTAATTGTTTGGCAATCACATTTTTAACTCCAGCAACTTCTAAAACAATTCGAACGGCTCCACCAGCAATTACTCCAGAGCCTTCAATGGAAGGTCTCATAATAACTTTACAAGCACCAAATTGACCCGTTACATTATGGGGAATGCTGAGTGATTTTGTAATCGGCAATTCAATTAAATTTTTATGTCCATCTGCCTTTGCTTTTTTAAAAGCATTTACAACATCATCAGCTTTTGCAACTCCGACACCAACTTTTCCATTCTCGTCACCAATAACAACAATCGCACGAAAACTTAATTTTTTACCACCTTTTGTTACTTTTGAAACTCGATTAATTTTAATTAATCGTTCGACAAATTTAGGTTTATTGAAATTACTATTCGATCTGGAATTTTTTTTTGCTTTATTTATTTTTTTTAAATCACTATTCATAAAATATATTTAATTTGTCTATACTATTTACAAATTGGTAAATTAGAATTCTAAACCACCAGCCCTAGCTCCATCTGCTAAAGCTTTAATACGACCATGATATAAGTAGGGACCACGGTCAAATACAATTTTGGTAATATTTTTTTGTAAACTTAGCTCTGCTAATTTTTCGCCCATTCGTCGAGAGGCATCACATGTTCGCCCAGTTGAAATCGTTAATTTAATAGAACGATCTAATGTCGAACAGGCTAACAGTGTTTTGGAAGTAGTATCATCAATAATTTGTGCATAGATATGCTCATTTGATCGATAAACGGACAGTCGTGGACGCTCGATAGTCCCTTTTACTGTTCCCCGCAATCCTTCACGTTTTAATTTTTTATAGTTATTTGGCTTTAACTTCTTGTTTTTATTTTTTAGTTTTAACAAAGTACGTCTTGAAAGTTTCATAGTTTTACTTTTTTTAATATAAATTAGTAGAATTTATTCTATAAATTTGAATGACTATTTCAGTAAGAATTTGACTTTATTTTCCAGCTTTCCCAGCTTTGCGTAGAATTTGTTCGTCTTTGTACAAAATTCCTTTTCCTTTATAAGGTTCCGGACGACGCCAAGCTCGAATATTCGAGGCAAACAACCCTAATAATTCTTTATCACATGATTTTAAATTAATCGTTGTATTTTGGACAACTTCGACAGAAATAGATTCAGGAATGCTAATTTTTACTGGATGACTGTAGCCTAAATTTAATACAATATCACTTCCTTGGACGGCTGCTCGATATCCAACACCTTTTAAAATTAAAGTTACTTGAAATTGTTCTGAAACTCCAATTACCATATTGTTAATTAATGTTCGATACAATCCGTGTAATGAGCGCAAATTTCTTGCTTCACTTTTTAAACTAACTCTTAAAACACTATTATCTTGTTGAATTCCAATTGTTTCTGGAATGTGTGTCTGTAATGTTCCAAATTTTCCCTTAACAGTAATTTCAGAACCACTCCAATTTATATCCACATTAGCAGGTATAATAATTGGTAATTTTCCGATTCGTGACATTTTTGAAACTCCTTATTTACCAAATATAACATAATACTTCACCACCAATTCCAAGCTCTTTAGCTTTTAAGTTGGTCATTACCCCTTTGGATGTTGAAATAATTGCAATTCCTAAATTATCCAGGACTTTTGGGAGTTCTTTGGAATTTGCGTAAACTCTTAAGCCCGGTTTACTTACTCGCTGGATTTCACTAATCACTGATTTTCTTGATTTTCCAAGATATTTTAGTGAAAGCAGTAGATAATCTTTATTTTCTTCTTGATAGTTTTCAAAATCACTAATGAATCCTTCTTGTTTTAAAATCGTTGCAATCGCAAACGACATTTTTGTAACAGGAACTTGAACAATTTGATGTTTAACCATTGTCGCATTCCGGATTCTTGTTAACATATCTGAAATAGTATCAGTTACCACAGTTGTCTCCTTATTCGATATAATAGTTTGTTTATTCTTGTGACCAACGTTTCCGTTTTAGATGTTTTTTTCGGTCCCAAACTTGATTCACTTCTGAGAAAGAAGAATATTTATCATAATATCCACAATCATTTAATGGAAATCTTAAAAATTTAAATAGAATCATTCCATTCAAAATTTTATCTATTGATTTCGATTGATATTTTGGAGAAGACTGCTCTAAAACAATTGTAATTGTAACACCTTGAGTTTGATCTACATCGTCATAGTTAACTTCAGGGAAAATAAGTTGTTCTTTTAACCCAAATGTGTAATTCCCAGCCTTATCGAAACTTCGAAGGGAAAGGCCACGAAAGTCACGAATTTGCGAAAACGTGAAAAATAATAATTTTGTTAAAAAAGCATACATTTTTTCGCCTCGTAATGTGACGCTTAATCCCAATTCCATATTTTCTCGAATTTTAAACCCAGCGATTGCTTTTTTCGCTCTAGTAATTGTAGGCTTTTGACCCGTGATTCTTTCAAATTCTTCAATATTTTTTTTTAAGATATTTGTATTTTGAGCTGCTAATCCAAGACCACGATTAATTTGAATTTTTTTCAATTTTGGAACCGTATGAGGATTTTTAAATCGTGAAGGACTATTTTGAATCAAAATAGGTTTGATTCCTTTTTCATATTCTTTTTTGATATCTTCCAACAAATTATAAATATCACCAATTTCTTCTAATGAATGTTGATTTAGCATAGTACAATAGTTCTTTTTAATTTACTTTCATATTCGAATGATGAATAGGAGCTTCTAATTGTTTAATTTCACCTATTTCATTCTCTGTAGTTGGTTTCGCATGTTTAAATTTTAAATTAATTCCTTGGACAATTACTTTGCCAGTTTTTCGATTAACCTGACGCACCTCTCCAGTCTGATTTTTATACGAACCAGAAATAATTGTCACCTCATCCCCGACTTTTACATGTACTTTTTTGTTTTTTACCATTTATAAAACCTCTGGCGCTAAAGATACAATTTTAGAGAAATTTCGATCACGAATTTCCCGAGCCACTGGACCAAAAACCCTTGTTCCACGTGGATTATTTTCCGCATTTACAATTACGGCAGCATTATCATCGAATCGAATATACATTCCATCTTGACGACGAATTGTTTTTTTAGTTCGAACAACAATTGCTTTTACTACATTCGAACGTTTAATAGGCATATTCGGAATTGCTTCTTTCACAACAGCAATAATCGTATCGCCAATTTCCGCATATTTTTTATTTCCACCTAAAATTCGAATACACATTACTTTTTTCGCACCTGTATTATCAGCTACGGTTAAAATTGTTTGAGGATAAATCATAAAATAATACTTAATTAATGAATGATGATTTTGAAAGAATTTCAACTAATTTCCAACGTTTCCGTTTACTTAAAGGTCTACATTCTTGAAGTAAAACTTGATCCCCAATATTGCATTTTTCCATCTCATCGTGTGCTAAATATTTTTTAGTTTTGATAAGTGTTTTGGAGTAAATGGGATGAGGATAGCGATTTTCAATTTTGACTACAATTGTTTTTTGCATTTTATTACTAATAACAATACCAACTTGTTGTTTAACCGGCATTTGAAACTCCTTACTTCCCAATTATTTATTAATTTCTTCTGTTTGCTCTAAGCTTTCTAACCGTAAGGTTAAAAGAGTTTTCAGTTGAGCTAACTGACGTTTTGTATGCTTTATTTCATGTGATTTTAAATTTTGTCGGGTCGCTTTTTTAAAACGTAACTGAAATAGTTTATTCTCCGTTTCAATAATCGCGTCTGAGATTTCTACATTTGAAAGTGAAATAATATCAATAAATTGCGGCAAACTCATAGCTATTTAATACTGTTTTTTTGAATAAATTTTGTTTTTAAGGGTAACTTGTAAGAAGCTAAAGATAATGCAGCTTTTGCAACTTCTTCGGGAACGGAACTAATTTCAAAGATAATTGTTCCAGGTTTTACAACTGCTACCCAATAATCGACAGCCCCTTTTCCGGATCCCATTCTAGATTCAGCAGCTCTCGCTGTAACTGTTTTATCTGGAAAAATTCGAATCCATAACTTAGCTCCACGTTTTGTATAACGTGTAATTGTTCTTCGGGCTGCTTCTATTTGACGTGACGTAATCCAATTCGGTTCTAAAGCTTGTAGGCCAAAGCTACCGAAGCAAATTTCATTCCCTCTTGTAGCTTTTCCACGCATACGGCCACGGTGATATTTTCTATATTTTGTTCTTTTTGGACTTAACATAACAAATGAAGATAATAGATATTATAAACTGTTTTACTAAAGTTAATTTATTTCGATAAAATTTCACTCTTAAAAAGCCAAACTTTAATCCCCAATACACCATAAATAGTATTGGCTTCTGTCGTTGCATAATCAATATCAGCCCGTAAAGTTTGTAATGGTACACGACCTTCTCGAATCCACTCACTCCGAGCAATTTCAGCCCCATTTAGACGACCTGAAACTTGAATTTTAATCCCATTGACGTTTTCTTTTTGAGCGCGTTGTAAAGCTGTCCGAATAGCTCTTCGGAAAGCAATACGTTTTTCTAATTGTTCAGCTACTAAATTTGCTAAAAGCTTCGCTTCTAAATCAACTTTTTCAACTTCAAAGATTTTTATAGTTAATTGACGATTCGCTGGTAATAATTTTTTAAGATTGCTTAATAAGTCTTTTAAACCATTTCCTAAATCCCCTACTAAGATTCCAGGTTTCCCAGTCTCAATAGTTACTTGAATTTGATCTTTGAATCCATTTCTGTCAATTTTAACATTTGAAATATAATTGGTTTTAGCAATTTTATCGATATATGTTCGAATTTTATCATCTTCTTCTAAAATACTTGCATATTGATTCAAGTTAGCATACCATGTTGATTTGTGCTCTTGAACAATACCTAATCGAAATCCTAAAGGATGTGTTTTTTGACCCATAGATGAATCCCTTTAATTTAAAATCATAAGTTTGTAATTTAACTATTTTCTTTCATAATAACCGTAATGTGACAAGTTGGCTTTAAAATTTTATATGCTCGTCCTTGAGCACGCGGACGAATTCGTTTTAACTTTGGGCCTTCGTCTGCAAAAATTTGATCAATAATTAATTTTTTTTTATCGAATCCATAATTATGATTAGCATTCGCTGCTGCAGAATGAACAACTTGCCAAATAGGTCCTTTTGCATCATAGGGTAAAAATTCTAGAATCATTAATGCTTCTTGATATGATCGACCACGAATCTGATCGAGAACCCGTCTGATTTTATGTGGAGACATTCGAATATATTTTGCTACGGCTTTGACTGATTGTGAGTTTGACATAAATAATCTATTAATAAATATGTATTTTGAATGAAAAAACCTGATTTGATCTAACAAGAGTGAGAAGCTTACCAAAAAGCTTCTGGCTTTTTAGGAAGTAATTTCTTGTTATAGACAAGTTTAATAGTGACATAACTAAAGGGTTCCACGTTGAAAGTATCAGTTGTTAAAAACTTATTCCTTTTCGACGTTTTTTGTATATAAATTTCATCAATCCAAATGTCGAAAAAATCAATTGAAAAATTATTCTGTAACGAAATAACTGCTGAATACAAAATTGCTAATAAATTATCACGTTCAATTGGCTGAGACTTTAAAGAATCTAAAATATCTGTGATTGCATGATAGAGATACTTTTTTTGAAAATTATATAAAAGAAGCCGCTCCACAGCAGATAAAGATTTTTCATATTTGATCAGAAATGTTTTTGATCGTAGATTGTTACGATTTGGATATGACCAATTCCATCGTGTAAACGTTTGTCGACCTTCGGACGAAAAGTCGAAAGGAAAGGGAGTATCCTTTAAACTTGTTCTCTCTTGTTGCAACCTTGCTTCATTGACTAATGATTTATAAACCTCGATTTGAGCTTTTATAGGATCAAATTCTTCATTACATTTACAAAAATACTCTTCTTGAAATAGAATCATTAGTTTTAATTAATTAACGTTTTGCTTTCCGATCAGCTTTAATATGCGTTTTAAAGTTTCTAGTTGAAACAAATTCACCTAATTTATGTCCGACTAATTGATCCGAAATAAAAATAGGAACATGTTGTTTTCCATTATAAACTGCAATTGTAAAACCAACCATACTTGGTAAAATTGTAGATGACCTTGACCAAGTTGTAATTGTCTCTTTTTTACCTGATTCTGTCATCTTATTAATTTTTTTTAATAAATGATAAGCAACAAATGGGCCTTTTTTTAATGATCTTGTCATTGTTTAAAATCTTTTTGTGAATAATTAAATTGTTTTACGCGCGGCGTCGAAGAATATAGGCATCACTTAATTTTTTCCGTTTTCGTGTTTTAATTCCTAAGGCTGGTTTTCCCCATGGTGTTAATGGACGGGTCCGACCAATAGGTGCTCTTCCTTCTCCTCCACCATGTGGATGGTCACACGGATTCATTACTGATCCTCGAACAGTTGGACGTCTTCCCAACCAACGAGTTCGACCTGCTTTTCCACTTTGAATTAAAAACGCATCATTATTGCTTATTTCACCAATGGTTGCCAAACATTCTTTTCGAAGTAATCGAATCTCTTTCGACGGTAGTCGTAAGGTTACATAGTTACCTTCCTTTGCCAGTAATTTTGCAGATGTTCCTGCTGCTCGAACCAATTGTCCTCCCTTTTTAGGAATTAATTCAATATTATGAATAGAAGTACCTAAAGGAATTTCTTCTAAGGGTAGTGTATTTCCAACAGTGCCTGACGACCCAGATCCTGAAACAATGGTCGTACCGATTGTCAAACCTTTGGGATGTAAAATATATCGTTTTTCGCCATCATTGTAGTAAATTAATGCAATTCGCGCATTTCGATTTGGATCATATTCAATTGCTGCAACTCTTCCAGAGATTCCATATTTCGCTCGATTGAAATCAATGATTCGATAGCGTCGTTTATGACCTCCACCACGATGACGAATTGTGATAATACCACGATTATTACGTCCTTTAGAACGATGGTTCTTTTGAAGTAAACTTTTTTCTGGTTTCGCTTTTGTAACCTCTGTAAAAGCGGAAAGGGCACGATGACGTGTGCCTGGTGTATATGATTTATAAAGACGGATACCCATAAACTTTTCTTTTTAGTTGTTATTAATTTTCGGTAAATAAGTTTATTACATCACCTTCTGCTAAACTTACAACGGCTTTTTTATATTGTGCTTTCCAACCAATATATTTTCCAACACGCTTTTTTTTGCGTGGTAAACGACAAGTATTTACTTTGATAACTTTTACATTAAACAAATATTCAATCGCATTTTTAATTGTAAGTTTGTCTGAATAGCGATCCACAATAAAACTATATTGATTGTTTTCTAAAAGTCTCGTTGATTTGTCAGTGATCAGAGGATATTTAATAATAGTTGCATTACTAAAAGTGGATGAATTAATCACAATATGTCTCCTTTATATCATTTATTGACAACGGGGTTAAGATAATTTGTTTTGCTTTCAGTAAACTGAATGTATTTAAATTCGATGCTAAAACTAATTCGACATTTTTAATATTTTGTGTTGCTGCTTTTAAGGCAGCTGTTTTTTTTGAAACAACAAGCAAAATTTTTTGATTCGTATCAATTTGACAATTTTTACAAATTGTTAAAAAATTTTTAGTTTTAAATTCTGTTACTCCATCTTCTAGATTTTCAATAATAACAATGTTATTTTTTTTATTGTACAATAATGTTTGCAAAGCTAGTCGACGTTCTTTTTTGTTTAGTTTAAAAGAAACAATTTTTGGTTTTGGACCGAAAATAACTCCCCCTCCTTTCCATAAAGGAGAACGGTTGGAACCTGCACGGGCACGCCCTGTTCCTTTTTGCTGCCATGGTTTCCGTCCCCCACCACGGACTTCACTTCGAGTTTTTGTCGATACTGTTCCTTGTCGTTTCAAACTTGAATGACGTAACAGATCTTTATGGAGTAAATAATTTCCTGATTGCTCAAGAATGTTCAACGTCAATTCCTGAGTGGAATTTAACGATTTTCCAGTTATATCTAACGGAGTATATTTTATAAATTTTTGAATGGTCATACTTACTTTTATTAATTATAATTTTCTTATTCTGAAGGAATAATACTTACTAAATTTCCTGGTTTTCCTGGAACAGATCCCTTAAGAACTAAAATATTTTCTTCTGAATTTAACTGAATAACTTTTAAATTTTTAATCGTTGTTACTTTATTTCCAAGTTGACCTGCCATTTTTTTACCCGGTAGAACTCGACCTGGTGTCGTTCCCATACCAATTGAACCCGGAGCTCTATGATTTTTCGAACCGTGAGTCATTGGTCCACGTGTGAAATTATGACGTTTTTGTAAACCCGAAAATCCTTTTCCGATTGTTTTTCCTTTTATATGTACTAGTTGACCAGGTGAAAATAAATCAACTTTGATCACCTGTCCAATTTCAAATTCTACCTTCGGATCGATTCGAAATTCTTTTAAGTACTTTAATGGTTGGATATTAGATTTTTGGAAATGACCCAATTGTGGTTGAGTTAATGATTTATTTGAACTATAAGTATATCCAACTTGGATAGCATCATAACCATCTGTTCCTTTTGTTTTGATTTGTGTGACAATACAAGGTCCAACTTTTAAAATCGTCACTGGAACAATATTACCAGATTCATCAAAAATTTGTGTCATGCCAATTTTATTACCTAGTAAGCCGATACCCACGAGAATCCTCCAAATATTTTTTATTTATAAAGGTAACCCTACATATGAACTAAGTTTAGAATGCGATAAACTAATTAAAACTAGTAAATCAGGAAGGATAATCTAAAATTCAAATCTCGAATTGTCCACATAAGAAGAAATAGCACTGTTATTTTTTATGGGATTATTACGGATATTACTCTTTTAAAGTCGGTGGGAACCGCTTATAATAGTAAAGTAAAGTACATATCAAATAATTTTATAATTTTTAGGAGGAAATGATCTATGGGAAAAGTTGTAGGTATTGATTTAGGAACAACGAATTCAGTAGTTGCCGCAATTGAGGGAGGACAACCAAGCGTAATTATCAATAGTGAAGGATTACGAACAACACCATCAATTGTTGCTTACACTAAAAAACAAGAACTATTAGTTGGTCAAATTGCAAAACGACAAGCTGTTATTAATCCTGAAAACACATTTTTTTCAGTGAAGCGTTTCATTGGTTCGAAAGAAAGTGAAATTTCAACCGATGCAAAACAGTTACCATATACAATTACAAAGGATTCAAACGATAACATTAAAATTAAATGTCCTGCGTTAGGAAAAGAATTTAGTCCTGAAGAAATTTCAGCTCAAGTCTTACGAAAACTAATTAACGATGCTTCTGAATATTTAAAACAAGATGTAAAACAAGCTGTAATTACTGTACCTGCTTATTTTAATGATTCTCAACGACAGGCAACAATGGACGCAGGAAAAATCGCCGGAATTGAAGTATTAAGAATTTTAAATGAACCAACGGCCGCATCTTTAGCATATGGTTTAGATAAAAAACAAAATGAGACTATTTTAGTATTTGATTTAGGTGGTGGAACATTTGATGTTTCAATTCTAGAAGTTGGTGATGGAATTTTTGAAGTATTAGCCACGGCTGGAGACACGAATTTAGGTGGTGATGATTTTGATAAAGTATTGGTAAATTGGTTAATTAATGATTTTAAGGAAAAAGAAAATATTGATTTAGCGAAAGATATTCAAGCTTTACAGAGATTAACGGAAGCTGCTGAAAAAGCAAAAATGGAGTTATCAACCGTTGATAAAACAAAAATCTCTTTACCATTTATTACTGCGGATCAAACAGGACCAAAACACATTGATCAAGAATTAACACGAGAAATGTTTGAGAAATTATGTGAGAATTTAATTGATAGATGTCGAATTCCAGTTGAAAAAGCAATCAGTGATGCGAGACTGGACAAATCAGATATTAATGAAGTGGTATTGGTGGGTGGTTCAACACGTATTCCAGCAATTCAAAAACTAGTTGAATCATTAACAGGTAAAAAGCCGAATCAATCAGTAAATCCAGACGAAGTAGTTGCAATTGGCGCAGCCATTCAAGCAGGTATTTTAGCGGGTGAAATTAAGGATATTTTATTGTTAGACGTAACTCCATTATCATTAGGGGTTGAAACACTTGGTGGTGTAATGACAAAAATCATTGCTCGAAATACAACAATACCAGTCAAAAAATCAGAAATGTTCTCGACTGCAGTAGATAATCAAACCAATGTTGAAATCCATATTTTACAGGGTGAACGAGAGCTGGTATCAGGAAACAAAAGTCTTGGTAACTTTAGATTAGATGGAATTCCAGCTGCAAATAGAGGTGTTCCACAAATTGAAGTTACATTTGACATCGACGTAGATGGAATTTTATCTGTAAAAGCGAAAGAAAAAGAGACAGGAGTGGAACAATCTGTCACAATTCAAGGAGCATCTACGCTAAGTGAAAGTGAAGTAGAAGCAATGTTACAAGAAGCAGAAAAGTATGCAGCAGCAGATAAAGCAAAACGGGAAAACATTGATTTAAAAAATCAAGCCGAAACATTATGTTCAGAAGCAGAAAAAGAGCTTTCTTTAGCTAATTCAAATGTTTCCGAAGAGGATAAAGAAAATATTAACAAATTAATCAGTGATATCCAACAAAATCTTCAAGATAATAAGACTGATTCATTAGGTCCATTATTAGAAAATCTAAAAGAGGCTATGAAAAAATTAATGGAATCAAAATCAAACGAAGAAATAAAAATGTAATAAAAACTATTTCAAAATTGTTGTAACAACAATTTTGAAATAGTTTTTGATAATTGATTCAAAACAATTCAGAAGGATTCGTAGTTTATGAACGATTGGATCTATGAAGTGGATTTTTTTTCATTAATGAATTCTACTTTCTACAGATTTAAACATTTATTAGTACACGTAATGGTAAAATTTAAAAACATATTTTCATATCTTAAAAAAAACTATAGAGAAATTAAGAGTCAACCAAAATTAAAACGAAAATCTTTCTTACTAGGTTTCACAATGATTATTGTCTTTACTATACGTACTTTAGTATTAGAAGCTATCGCAAAAGATGTCCCAAAAAGTTCACCCAAACCTGATTCTTCGAACGTAGCGCCTAGCCCGACGTCAGTAACTATGCCAAGTAAAGAAATTGTTAAGGGCTTAGCTGGCGCAGCTGAATCGATTTGTGCTTTAGCTAGTAGTTCTGGTTCTTTTAGGATTGGGATAGATTTTGGTATGATAGTAGCTATTGGTATTTTAAAAGTTCAAGGTAAATAAACGAACATTCATTTTGACTTTAAAAAAGTGAATCCAATCTCTAAGTCAAAATGAATACCAAATTTTTTATTTTTCCTCGTCAGTAGCATTTTAAGAGGGTATTTTCGACTTAATTTTCTTTCAAAGTATCTTATATCTTTATAAATTTACTTTATTTCCATTCTCGCGCATTTTAGTGACATTTACAAGCATGTTTAGTTCTCTGATCTCGTGATTAATTTAAATGGTAATATTTTATTAATTTTGAAAGATCTTAATATTCATCTGGGGTATACTTAGTTAGAGTTGGGGTATAGTAATAATAGTAGTTAATTTAGTTTTAAAAAATTTTGTTAACCTGAAAACCTTGTTTCTGAATCAAGTCAATTTTTTTGAAAATTTATCAAATATTGCCCCATAACTAATACTGTTTAGAAAAAAATTATTTTTTATTATTTATTGCGAGTTAAAAATTAGTTTGTACCGTTTGAAACGGCCTAATTTTACTCTAGGATAGTTTTTGTTTTAGATCAATGAAATTATTACTAATATTCGACATTTTTGTCTTTTAAGCCTATTTGCGAAATGGGTTTTGAAGTTGTATTGAATTCTATTCCCAGGGTGTTAGTAATCTAATAGAGATAAATACTTTAGTTTCTAGAAAAAGTCATTATTGAAGTTAATTCCCGATAAGTTTTTCATTATATATTTTTCAAACCACAACAATTCGGATTGAAAGCTTTACTATTATTTTGTTTATGGATAACTATTCAGAATATCAATGTTATAAAAAATAAAAGGATAGATAATATTGATAAGAAGAATTCTTATCAATATTATAATAGCAATAGATTTTAGTTAATGAATTAACCGTTAACAGCTGGAGCTGTTAAAGCAACTGGTAATACTTCACCTGAAGCTAAATCTAATGGGAAGTTGTGTGCGTTACGTTCGTGCATTACTTCCATACCTAAATCAGCACGGTTGATAATGTCAGCCCATGTGTTAATTACACGACCTTGAGAATCAACAACTGATTGGTTGAAGTTGAAACCGTTTAAGTTGAACGCCATTGTGCTGATACCCATAGCAGTTAACCAGATACCTAAAACTGGCCATAAAGCTAAGAAGAAGTGTAAAGCACGAGAGTTGTTGAATGAAGCGTATTGGAAGATTAAACGACCGAAGTAACCGTGCGCTGCAACGATGTTGTAAGTTTCTTCTTCTTGACCGAATTTGTAACCGTTGTTAGTAGATTCGTTTTCAGTTGTTTCACGAATTAAAGAAGAAGTAACTAATGAACCGTGCATAGCAGAGAATAAAGAACCACCGAACACACCAGCAACACCAGCCATGTGGAATGGGTGCATTAAGATGTTGTGCTCAGCTTGGAATACAAGCATAAAGTTGAATGTACCAGAGATACCTAAAGGCATACCATCAGAGAATGAACCTTGACCGATTGGGTATACTAAGAATACTGCAGAAGCTGCAGCTACTGGAGCAGAGAATGCTACGAAGATCCAAGGACGCATACCTAAACGGTATGATAATTCCCATTCACGACCCATGTATGCAGCTACACCTAATAAGAAATGTAAAACTACTAATTGGTAAGGACCACCGTTGTATAACCACTCATCGATAGACGCTGCTTCCCAAATTGGGTAGAAGTGCATACCAATAGCGTTAGAACTAGGAATAACTGAACCAGTAATGATATTGTTACCATATAATAAAGAACCTGCTACTGGCTCACGGATACCATCGATATCAACTGGAGGAGCTGCGATGAACGCAATAATGTAACAAGAAGTAGCTGTTAATAATGTAGGGAACATTAAACAACCAAACCAACCGATGTATAAACGGTTTTCTGTACTAGTAATCCAAGCAGAGAAACGTTCCCATACTGAAACGCTTTCACGTCTTTCTAAAGTTGCTGTCATAAAAAAATTTTATTATTATAATTCTTCCCAAGTTCGTGACTTGTTATTTACTAAGTATAAAACAATTTGTCCAATTTCATTACTAATTACTGATAATTTTTTTTTATAAACTTTAAAAACTCTAATTCAAAATCAAAAAGAGCTCTATTTGTTGTACCCCCAATAAACAGTTGTGTATTTTTTTGAACTATCCAAACTTGTGAGTAAGTAATGTAGCTTAGTAAAGTGCTTACCATTAAAAAGAAAAACCCTGAATAGATAAGGGGAATACCAGGGTCAGTTTTAACTTGTAAACCAGTGGAACTTAAAATTTCTGAGAAAG
This sequence comes from Nitzschia inconspicua, assembly GCA_019154785.2. Classification (NCBI taxonomy): domain Eukaryota; phylum Bacillariophyta; class Bacillariophyceae; order Bacillariales; family Bacillariaceae; genus Nitzschia; species Nitzschia inconspicua. The sequence continues at coordinate 38,159 of MW971520.1, read as the reverse complement.
TGATTGGCTGATTGAACTTTAATGTTTCATTCATTTCTAGATTTCCTAAAAATTGACCGACGTTATTATAAATAGAGCAGTATCCCTCTAAATTATCTAGTAACAAAAGAATTCCATCTTGCGAAAATTGCTTATTGGACATCCATGTTAACCAAATCTTTTCTTGGGTTGAAAAAGGATTAATTAATGGATATTCTATGATTTGATTTTGAATATTTTTAAATCGTAGCGCAATTAAACTCCAGTCTGTTTGATAATAATATATACCCTGATCAATAAATGGATAATTGACAGAAATAGTTTTTCGCTTGGTTTCATTACCGTGTAGATCTAAGAGTGAGATATCGGAATAAAACTGTGAAATAGTTTTATTCTTTGTGTAGGTGATCCAAAAATCATTAACGCGTGCGGAACGTTTGGGAATAATACTGAATCTTCCATTTGAAAGAATATTTTGGATATGAAAGTTTTCTGTTTTTGGAACAATTTCTTGTGCTTTAAAACCAAATAACGATCCAATAATTGTTCCACTTAAAATTAGAATCATACTAAAGTGAACAATAATTGGTCCAATTCGTCCAATTAAACCTTTATAACAATAAAGCATATTTTTCTGTTGAAAAATAGAATAACCTTGGACTTGAATTGTCGAAACTATTCTCGAAAATGAAAAATCCTTTAAAATTGCCGAATTTTGCAATTTAGAAAAGCTATTTGTAGTTCGAAAAAATTGACATCGACGTGCAATCTTTAAAGATGGTAATTGTTGTAAAAAACTACATAATACCAAACTACAACCAAATAAAAATATTAAAAACAAAAACCACCAGGTTTTATAGACGTGATCGAACCCAAAATATAGTATTCGATCCCATGATAAAACTCCGAATAACGGATTTGTTAACGGATAATTTAATTTATAAGTTTCAATTGATTGGTCTTGTTCAATAATGGTCCCAATAACACTACAAAGACTAATTAATAAGAGAATAAAGATTGAAAATTTCAAATTTGCGAACAATCGAAAAAGGGTTTGTTTCATTACAAATAAAATACTACTTTAAATTAAATATAGATAGGTTTTGAAGAAGCTAAACGAATTTGACCTGAGGAAGCCCAATTTTGTAATTTTGTCATTTGCTTACTTTCTAAATTAGCTAATGGTATAAATTCTTTTAAAGCCAAACAAATATCTTCAGTTGTTACCTCACGTTTTTCATAAAATGCTTGATACATGCCCTCAATAATACTTTGGCGAATTTCAGCTCCTGAGAATGATTCGGATAATTGTGCTAATTTTGTGATATCAAATGACTTCCAACTATTGGGTCGAAATTCTTGAAGATGGATTTTAAAAATTTCTTCACGTTCATCTAACTTTGGTAAATCTAAAAAAAAAATTTCATCAAATCTTCCTTTTCGAATAATTTCCAACGGTAATAAATCAATGTTATTGGCCGTTGAAATTACAAAAACAGGTTTTGTTTTTTCAGAAAGCCAACTAATAAATGTCGCTAATATTCGATTACTCGTTCCACTATCTCCTTTACTATCGGTATTGGTAAAAGCTTTATCAATTTCGTCAATCCACAAAATACAGGGGGAAATAGTTTCAGCTACGTTGATCATTTGCCGTAAACGCGATTCAGATTCTCCAACAATCCCTCCAAATAATTTACCAACGTCTAATTTTAAAAGTGGTAATTGCCAATCATTTGCAATTGCTTTTGCAGTTAAGGATTTTCCAGTTCCTTGAATACCAATTAGCAATAAACCACGTGGTGTTGGTAAACCATAGTTAGACGCTTGAATACTAAACGCTGTTTTTCTTTTATTTAACCAATCTTTTAAGTTAGTTAAACCACCAAGATTTGTAATTTTCTCATTAACTGAACAATATTCTAAAATTTCGGTTTGACTAATAATTTGTTTTTTTTCACTTAACAAAATACCAATACTATTTCCATCAATAGTTTTATAGGTTGCAATAATTTTTGATAAAACTCGTCGAATACGTTCTAACGACAAACCTTGACAAGCACGCGTTAAATTTTCAAATAATTCTGCCTCGATTTGGATATTTAAAGATTGAAGTAATCTTGTTAGTTCTTGATTAATTTCTTCTTCTAATGGTAATTGAAACTGTAAGACAGTAATTAACTCTTGTAATTCTTTTGGAATTGTTAACTCCGATCCAATAATAATAATTGTTTTAGGTTGCAATTTTAAAATTCGACTAATATTTCGAAGCTTTCTTGAAATAGAAAGATCTGTTAAAAACCGATTGAAATCTTTTAATAAAAATAAAGCTGGGGTTTCCGAATTGAGCCTTTCTACAAGCTCCAATGCTTGTAACGGATTTCGTTTTGCAAATCCTTCGTTATTGGGATTATTTGTATAACCATCGACAAAATCCCAACTATAAATGCTACGATTTAAATTTGTTTTTACATTTTTACGGATGATATATTCGACTCGATCTTCTTCGACTGTGGTAATATAAATAATTGGATAACGAGCTTTTAAAAAAAGCGCTAATTCACTAGTAAATTTCATAATAAATTTATTCAAAAAATTAGTTTCCTTAAACTAATATTATAGCAATTTTAAATAAAAAATGATTGTATCAGAGTCATTTAAAAAATGACTCTAATAATTGTAGTTGAATTTTAACGACGAATCGTTAATGCTTTTCTACCTTTTTTACGACGATTTCGAATCGTTTTACGACCTTGAGCTGTTGACATTCTGCTTCTAAAACCGGACAATTTTAGAATGGAATACCGACTTTTATTGGAAAGTGTACGTTTTGTCATAATTTAGTTATTTTTATAAATAAATATTTTTATAGAATGTATGATCGTAAAAAATCATAGATAATTAAGTGTCGAAGAACTTTTACTTGTTCAGAAAACATTCCAAATGCTTCTCTTTTGTATTCATACAAAGGATTTTGTTGACCATATCCACGCCAACTCACTGCATCACGCAACAATGTAATTTTTTGTAAATGTTCTTGCCAAATTTGATCAATATTCAATAGAATAATTCCTTGCTCAAATTTTTGACCAATAGATAGACCATAAATATCAAATTCGCTTTTTCGTGCTTGATAGATTAACCAGAATTCAGTTATTAAATAACGCTTTAATCCCTCCAAATCTTTGTTATTGAGTATTAGATTTTTACCAGACAAATTTTCAAATAATGTTATCATTTCATTGTATGAAAGTTTTTCTTTGTTTAAGTCTACTACAATATCTGTTAAAATCTGCTCACCCAAGACTAGCATGATTTTTTCAAGAGCTTGATTGGCCAAAATTCCTTTTCGATCAGTATAAATTATTTGTCGCTGTTTATTTAAAATTTCGTCATAATCAAATAGGTTCTTTCTCTGTTGATACGCTCGCTCTTCCACTCGTTGTTGGGCTAAGTTTAAACTTTTTGTAAGCATCTTTGATTCTAGTGGTGCATCATCGGTCATTTGAGCTTGAAGAAATGTTTGAATTTTTGGACCACCAAATAATCGTAAAAGCGTATCGTCGAGGCTTAAGAAAAATTGCGAAGTACCAGGATCTCCTTGGCGACCACAACGACCTCGTAATTGGTTATCCACCCGTCGAGAATCATTCCTTTCTGTTCCGATGATATACAATCCACCCAAGTTTTTTACAATTTTATTTTCTTGTTGTTGATGTTTTTTGTAATAATCTTGCAATTCATTTATCAAACATTTAATAGAACATTGATACGAATAATTTGGGATTGAAATTTTATCATTTTCTCGTAATGTTCGTAAAATTTCGACATCGGACAATTTTAAAAAATTTGAATCATTCAATACCGAACAAAGAACACTTAAAAACTTTTGAGAATTACAATAAAATCGAGCTTTTAACGATGACTCAAAAATAGTTATTTTCTTAGCAAGTATATAATTCCGTGAAAAGGTTAAAATATCATACAATTCTCTTTGAACAGTAAAAGAAGTATTTCCTCCAAGTATAATATCAGTTCCTCGACCAGCCATATTTGTTGCAATTGTAATGGCACTTTGTTTACCGGCTTGAGCAACAATCTCCGATTCGCGCCGAACGTTTTCCGGCTTTGCATTTAAAAGTTGATACGATAATTGATATTCATTTAATAATTCAGCTAACATTTCTGATTTCTCAACCGTTGTCGTTCCAATCAACACTGGCTGACCTGTCGATGAAATTTGGTTGCATGTTGTTGCAATTGCATTCCATTTTGAAAATTGATCTTTATAAACTAAATCTGTCAAATCATTTCTTAATGGAGGACGTGCGGTTGGAATCTCATCCACAGATAATTTATAAATTTTCTCAAATTCAATCTCAGCTGTTTTCCCCGTTCCTGTCATACCTGATAATTTTGGATATAAAAGAAAGAAATTCTGATAGGTAATTGCAGCCGCTGTTTCAGACTTTTGACGAATTGGTAATTTTTCTTTGGCTTCAATGGCTTGATGAAGTCCATCTCCCCATCGTCGATCTGGCATAATTCGACCAGTAAATTCGTCTACAATAATAATTCGTTCATTTTGAATAATATAATGAACGTTATTTAAAAATAGAGTATTCGCTTTAATTGCATTGATAACATATGGAATCCACGGCTGACGTGGGTCATATAAATCTTGAACCTGTAAAATATCTTCAATTTGTTTACTGCCTTTCTCTGTTAAAACAATATTCTTGTTTTTTTCATCAACGGTAAAATGAACGCCAGAATTTAAATAGTTTGTAATTTCTGCCGCAATTATATATTTATCAACAGGGGTTTCTATACTATTGGAAATAATTAACGGAGTTTGAGCTTCATCGATTAATACTGAATCAACTTCATCAATGATACAATAATTAAAAGGTCGTAATACAACATCGGATGAGTTTAATGCCATATTATCATATAAAAAATCGAATGTAACAGCATAATTCGTAACATACGTAATATCTGAATTATAATTTTGTTTTCGTTCCGATTTAGACATATCATCCTGAATTAAGCCAGTTTGAAATCCTAAAAATTTATAGATTTGGCCCATGGAAGCTTGATCACGACTAGCTAAATAATCATTGACCGTAATAATATGAACACCTTTTTCTGTTAGTGCATTTAAAGAAGCAGACAACGTAGCAACTAAGGTTTTCCCTTCGCCTGTTTTCATTTCTGCTATTTTTTGATCATTTAAAACCAGTCCACCGATTAATTGAACATCAAAATGTCGTAAGCCAAGAGTACGGACACTTGCTTCTCGCGTTAATGCAAAAGATTCAGCAATGACAGAATTTAAATTTTTAGATTCTTGATATCGCTTCTTCAATTTTGAGGTCTGAGTTCGCAAATCATTGTCACTCAACATTTGAAAAGTTTCTTCCAAATTATTGATTTGCGAAATGACGGTTTGATATTTTTTAAATATCGGACTTTTTTTTAATAGATTTTTTTCCATTCAAAATTAGTTCATTAGTTTTACACAACAATGTTTATACGTTTCTTTTTACCTTCTTGGTAATCAAATTTTAAAATTCCATCTTTTAATGCAAACAAAGTAAAATCTTTCCCACATCCCACATTACTCCCTGGCTTAAATTTCATCCCACGCTGACGAACAATAATGTTACCAGCTCGAACTTGTTCACCTCCAAATCGTTTAACACCTAATCGTTTTGCATTAGAGTCACGACCATTTTTTGTACTTCCAGCCCCTTTTTTATGTGCCATATTAATTTACTCCTTTTTTTAATTGATAACAATATCTTCAATGAATACTCGTGTTAAGTCCTGACGATGACCTTGTTTTTTTCGAGTTTTCTTTTTTGGACGCATTTTATAGACAATTGTTTTCTTACCACGAAAATGTTCTAAAATTTTTCCTTTTATTTTAACACTTTCTAAATAGGGTTGTCCCACTAATAAAGTTCCATCATTATTTAGTAATAAAACTCGGTTTAATGTTATCTGTTTCCCTAAATCTGTCGGAATTCGATTAAAATCATAATATTTCCCTGTTTCAATCCAAAATTGTCTCCCGCTAATCTCGACAATTGCATATTTCATAGTCTAAATTAATTTATTTTTATTTATCCGTAATGATACTAAAATTTTTTTAAAACCGTCAACTTTTTTAATGCTAAGATGTTATTTTTTGCTTTTTGTTTGTAATCTTAGTAATTCTTTATAAAATAATTCAAACGTTTTAGATTTATAGCATTCGGGATTGCTGATAATTGACAATTGGCGATTAATATTAAGATTTTCAATTTCTAAAATTTGAATTTGATTTAATTTTATTTCCTTTTCAAGTGATGAAGACGATACAAAAGCAGCTCCTAGTCCTAAGCTTACAGCAGTTTTAATTCCCTCAATCGAGTTTAATTGCAAAATAGTTTTTAATTCATGGGTCCGAATTTTATTTTGAATTAATATTTTGTCGATAAACTTTTTAATTGTAGAAGTGGAATCTAATGTTATAAAATCTAAGCAGTATAAATCTTCTTTTGTAATTCGTTGTTTTCTTGCAAAAGGATGAGAATTAGAAATGATTAAACATAATTCGTCATAAACAAAAGGTTGAAGAGTTAATTTTTTTTGCAGCTCACTAGAAATTTCTCCTCCCACAATAGCAATATCTATTTCTCGTCGAATTATACTTGTTGCAATAGTTCGGGTAGAATCAACTTGAACTTTTAAATCGATTTGTGGATAATTTTGAGCAAATAATGCTAAAATTCGAGGCATTAAATAGGTACCTATCGTTTGGCTGGCACCAACTGTGAGGTTCCCTCTCTCGCCATTTTTTAAATCAATTAAGGCGCGACAACTTTCTTCACAAAGAATAAGTATCCGTTCTGAGTATTGTAAAAAAATTTTTCCGCTTTCTGTTAAAGAAATTTGACTTCGTTCACGATTGATCAATATTGTATCAAGATTCTCTTCTAAAATCTTAATTTGTTTACTTAATGAAGGTTGGGAAATTGATAAACTTGAAGCTGCTTTAGTGAAATTTTTTTCAGTTGCAATGGCTCTTAAAATTCTAAGTTGCTGAAGGGTGAAAGGAAGCATAGTTGGGATACTTTAATAGATTAATAGACTAAAAAAGGAGTTAAAAATTGAAATGCGAATGGAGAGACTCGAACTCTCACAACCGAAGTTACTAGAACCTAAACCTAGCGCGTCTACCAATTCCGCCACATTCGCTAATTAAATAATTTGGAGGGTGCCAATTTTAAAAATTATAAATCTTTCAATATGGATTATATTTGAAAGATTTATTCTGCTTCATCAATGTATACGCTATAGACAAAACTTGTTGGTTTTCCTCGTAACATTGATTTTGCCAATGATAAAGATTTTTGAGCTGCTTTAAAACCTTTTTGTTTCCAATTCGCTTTACGAGCATTTTTTTTTGCTTTTGATGTTCTTTTCTTAGGTACTGCCATTACTGTTTATGATCGAATATAAAGTTAAGTTCTAGATATAGTATATCATTTTCGTTGAAATGTCAAATTTCAATGGTTAACCTTTGCTTCTTTCTTGAGTTAATTTTTATTTGCATTTTTCAAACTTCAATTAACTCAAGAAAATAATTTTAATTTGAAATTTTTCTAAATTGGAGAATTAAATTATCTCGGCTTTTTTCAATAAATAAAAAACAGTCTTAGTTGGTTTCACACCAGAGTCTAACCATTTTTTAATTTTTGTACCATCTAAATTATATTGTTTAGAAATTGGATTATAGTATCCTACTTCATCAACCGGTCTTCCATCCCGTCTGCAACTATTTTCGATAATCACTAATCTATAAGAGGGAGCCCGCTTTCTTCCAGTTTTTTTTAATCTTAATTTTAGCATAATAATAGTTTGTAATAATTTTTATCGACGTGAATAGTATTCAATTACTAATAACTCGTTTAATTGAAGTTGAATATCATTTCGATCACAGTAATCTAAAACTGTTCCTTCTAACTTTGAATCATCAAATTTTAAATTATAAGGTATTTCAGTACGTTGATTATTTTTAATATTATTGATAATCAAATTTTTAGATGTACTTTTGTCTTTAACGCTAATAGTATCATTTAATCGACATTGGAAACTCGGAATATTAATAACTTTTTTATTGACAGTAATATGACCGTGATTAACTAATTGGCGTGCTTGGGCAATACTACTTGCAAATCCTAATGTAAAACAAAGTGTATCCAACCTCATTTCTAGTAATTGAAGTAAGATTAAACCAGTAACACCTCTCCGACGTCGAGCTTCTTTTACATACCGAAATAACTGACTTTCTGTCAATCCATAGTTAAATTTCAGTTTTTGTTTTTCTTCTAATCGGATTCCATATTCCGTTAATTTTTTATTCTTATCTTCGGATGTCCCCTCTTTCCCTGGACGGTTTAATTTTTTTGATTTTTTAGTTGTCAAACCGGGTAAGACACCTAATCGTCTACTAATTTTTAATTTTGGTCCTCGATAACGTGACATAGATTAATTTGTACTAGAAATAACTTTTTAAAAATACTAAAACATAATTCAATCAACAAGGGCGAGTGACCGGACTTGAACCGGCGAATGGTGGAACCACAACCCACTGCCTTAACCACTTGGCTACACCCGCCATATTGTCTTGACTAATACTGTACCAGTTAATATGATTAAACGTCTAGATAGTTTAACAAAAATTTTTTATTAGAAAGTATGACTAATTTCAAACACTTTTTACTGAACGGAGAAACCTATAGAATTGATCACGATATTAGTTTATTTGATTTACTAACGTATTTTAATTATAACGATTCCTTACTAGTTTTAGAGCATAATCATTTGATCTGTGAGAAAAATAAATGGAAAACCACTTTTATTCAACATTCGGATGTAATTGAAATTGTGACAATTGTTGGTGGTGGATAATTCTATAATTATTATAGAATTATCTTTTTAAACTTATAAATTCATTCATTTTAATGGAGGAAAGATTTAAAAATCACGAATCAAGTGACGAATCGATTAATATTTTTTCTATCAACAAATTTTCGACTGTTAACTATATGGACAAATTAGTTCGGTATAGTTTACAATCGTTCAAATGAGATCATTTTTAATTCAATTGATAAAAATAAATTTCTAGTAAAAATTTGGGTTTATGGAACTTTAAAATCCCCTTTAAGAAATAGAACGTCCTAGTACTAATTTTATAAAAAATTCAAAGCTTTGATAAAACAAATGATTTTATTAACTAGCTTTTGTAAAAACTAAACCATTTGTTTCACCATATCTCTTCATAAATCGCATAAATCGATTCCATGCATCAGGGTTTTTCATAATATAGATGGATTCAATCGATTCGGGTTTCCCATTAATAAATCTGGCATTGACATCTCTTGTTTCTAAAATACCTTCTTCATCAATTAAATACATTCCAGTAATTTCACCTTCTTTAATCGTAGTTTTATCTAAAATATTAGGATTTTTAAATCGAAATGTCGCTGTACCTGTACTTCCATCCCGAGATCTTGTTAAACGAACATCCGGTAAGACTTTTTCATCTAAACCTCGTATAAATTGAATTTTGGCTTCCATATTTTTATCTTTATCTTCAATTAAAAATAAATCGTAATTCCTTTTTGTAAAGATTATGCAAATTTAATTCCACAAATACAATAGTTTCGATTTTAAAATCTAGTAGCGATTAATAAAACTGGGGTGGCAGGATTCGAACCTACGAATGGCGGAGTCAAAGTCCGCAGCCTTACCACTTGGCGACACCCCAAAAAACAGAAATAAATAAACACTTAAAAGTACTTGATTGGGCAAGAAGGGATTCGAACCCCTGACACCGTGGTTCGTAGCCACGTGCTCTAGTCCACTGAGCTACAAGCCCAAAATTACTTCTGTTAACAGAACTATACTATATCTTTGTTCTATTAGTAAAGTAAAAAGAATGAATAAAATTAATTTTTTAACTTGCCAGCAATTCCACTAATCAACTAAAATTTTGTTTCAAGTATTTTTAATTAATACTAATATTTAACTGTTTACTGGGAAAAGATATGGCCAAAAAAATTTTATATCAAGATAATGCTCGACGAGCACTCGAACGTGGAATGGAGATAATGGTAGAAGCTGTTTCAGTGACATTGGGTCCAAAAGGACGAAATGTTGTCCTAGAGAAAGCTTATGGATCTCCTCAAATTGTCAATGACGGAGTTACTATTGCCAAAGAAATCAATTTGGCTGACCATATTGAAAATACGGGTGTTTCCTTAATTCGTCAAGCAGCTTCAAAAACAAATGATGTTGCTGGAGATGGAACAACTACTGCTACAGTTTTAGCATATGCAATGGTCAAAGAAGGATTAAAAAATGTAGCAGCCGGAGCCAATCCAATTTCTATTAAATTAGGCATGGAAAAAGCTGCTCAATATTTAGTAACGCAAATTAATGAATTTGCTCAACCGGTAGAAGATATTCAATCTATTCAACATGTTGCTTCTATTTCGGCGGGAAATGATGAAATCATTGGATCCTTAATCGCTGATGCATTAGCCAAAGTTGGGAAAGAAGGAGTTATCTCTCTTGAAGAAGGAAAAGGAATTACCACCGAGCTTGAAATTACAGAGGGAATGAAATTAGAAAAAGGATTTATTTCTCCTTATTTTATTACGAATACCGATAAAATGGAAGTTTTATATGAAAATCCTTATATTTTATTAACAGATAAACGAATTACATTGGTTCAACAAGATTTGTTACCTATTTTAGAACAAATTACAAAAACAAAACGACCACTTCTGATAATTGCCGAAGATGTAGAAAAAGAAGCTTTAGCAACACTAATATTAAATAAATTGCGTGGTATTGTTAATGTTGTTGCCATTCGAGCTCCTGGTTTTGGTGAGTTAAGAAAACAAATGTTAGCAGATATTGCAATTTTAACTGGAGGCACTGTAATTACCCAAGATGCTGGCTTAAGTTTAGAAACTATTCAACTTGATCTATTGGGTCAAGCTCGGAGAATTATTATTAACAAAGAAACAACTACAATTGTTGCGTCTGGTCAAACTTTAAATGATATTAAAGTTCGTTGTGAACAATTACGAAAACAAGCCAATGTTGCGGATACTGCCTATGAAAAAGAAAAATTACAAGATCGAATTGCCAAATTATCGGGTGGAATTGCAGTGATAAAAGTTGGCGCTGTCACAGAAACTGAAATGAAAGATAAAAAATTGCGATTGGAAGATGCCATTAATGCAACTCGTGCTGCTGTCGAAGAAGGAATTGTTCCGGGCGGGGGAGCAACGCTAACTCATTTATCAGAAAATCTTATTACGTGGGCAAAAAATAATTTAAAAGAAGATGAATTAATTGGGGCCTTAATTATATCACGAGCAATTTTATCCCCATTACGACGAATTGCTGAAAATGCAGGAGTCAATGGTCCAGTTGTTTTAGAAAAGGTTCAAGAACAAGATTTTGAAATCGGATATAATGCAGCTCAAAATACATTTGGAAATATGTATGAAGAAGGTATTGTCGATCCAGCCAAAGTAACTCGTTCTGGATTACAAAACGCTACATCTATTGCAAGCATGATTTTAACCACTGAATGTATAATTGTAGATGATACGATAAGTCCAAATTAAAGTTTTAAACCAAATTTGAACTTGGTAGCTTTTAGTATTCAAGTTAAATACTTAACTAGAAAGAAAAAAAATTGTTACTTATCTATTACTAGGAATCATTTTTAACGTTATTATAGCGTTTTAATTTTGCTTATTAGTATATAGATAAGTAATTTTAGACGCCCCTACTTACTAACAACCACCCCAAGGTAGTTTAGATTTTTTACAACACCAGACAACCACCTTACAGCCCACTGATACAGGAATTGTTATGATCGAGGTAACGTTTGGGCCGGGTATAAACGATGTACATATCTGTAAACCATCAGCGGCTACTCCAACGGCCGAGACAATTGCACAAACTCCATCTTGGCACGCAAGTGCTTCTGCTACATCTACAGCCCCCTTGGCCAGACCAGCAGTTCCCGTAGTAGTGCCTACCACTTTCGATACGTATGTAAAAGTTTTGTCTGCTTTATCAGAAAGGTTTACAATTTTGTCTACGCTGTTGTTAATTACCACTAGTTTACTTGGAATGAACATCACAATTTTTTTCATTAAATTAAACATAAAATGAGAATCCTTTGTATATAATTTTTAAAATGGAAGAACAATACTTTAACACGGTATTATTATAATTTTATATTATAATCTAAAATTGAAAAAATTAACTAGCAACAGCTCATTTTGCTTAATTTTTGCTTCCTTAATAGTTTGCTAATTAATGAAATTTTATTTGAGTGGTAACAATTACAATTATTCAAGTCGATCTATCGATTCGGCAATTTGTCTCAGCTTACATACTTGTTGTGGAACATCGGGTTCTGGTAAATCCGCAAATTTAGACAATACTGGGTCATTTTTACGAAAATCTTCAAAGGTTACTTGTTTAGCTCTCTTTGGCAAAGAATGATACGTCTTTGTAATAGTTTTTTGCTTATCTGTTAAAGTTCGAATCTGAGCTTTAGCTTTTGACGGAATATAAATTTCTACTTGTCGGGCTGCATCATTTCCGGTAATTATTAAATTACCAGTTCTATTTTTCGTATACACATTAATCGCTTCTGGTTCAGGAGGGATCTTGTCAAAATATGTGTCACATGAAAAACCACATTGCTCGCTTTCGAGAAAACAAATTAAAAGTAATAAAATACCATAAGACAAGCTGGATGCAATCCCGGCAATTATGCCTGCTATAACACTTGCACTAAACCTAAGAATTAATCTAACTCTGTTATCGGTTGATGTCAAAAAATTTCCAATTGTGACTACAGTAGTTTGGTTTGGATTGATTAGTCTAAGCCCAACAAAACGAATTAAATTAGGTGTAATAATCAATGATTCATTGGTTAGTTTTTCTTTCGCAAGTTCAAAAACAATTCTTCGTAAGTTTTTATCTTTAACGTGATATATTCCATTATCGGAAATACAAGTTAGTATCGCCATTCCCAATTCATTGTCGTCAGTTAGGCTCGGTATTGCTCCACCACGAGGATTTTTTATTTCCACATCTCCTGGCGATTTTTTTGACAAGTAATTTGTTAAAATTTTTTTACAGACGCTTGTAACGTAAAATGTAACAATAAACGTGATTGCCATTAAATACAGATCGTTAATTTCATACGATCGAGTCTTGTAATTGACGAACAAAGTCATAAGTGAATCCTTTTTATCTGATTATTAATAATACAAATAATAATACTTTAACACGGTATTATTATAATCTCATATTATAATCTAAAATTGAAAAAATTAACTAACAACAGCTCATTTTGCGATATTCCTTATAATCGATTAGTCAAAAGAATAGAAGAAGATGAAGAGGGCTGAAACATCCTCTCAGAGGGCCCTAGAATGCCCTAGAATCCATTTTCAATCATTTCAGTTATTCAATACTTAATTTAGTTAGTTCCAACTAACATAAGATATAATAAGGAATTGTAATAGAAATTATGAAATTATTAAAAAAAAACTCAAAAATTTTTATTTGAAACTTCCTTTAAGATTTTAAGGAAGTTTGAAAAAATCTTAGAATTCTTTGTTTTTTACTTTAACCCTTCTAGATTCTTTGACAATTTCAGCATCTATAATAGCATCTTGATCTTCAGCTAGTTTGTCGATAAAATCTTTGAAGTAAACTGTTTTTCCTTTATTTCTTGGAATTTTCCTGCTGTGTAGGATTTCTTGAATCTGTTCTGGAGTAGGGTTTTCAATAAGTCCAAGCTCTTCTTTCATTCTCTCTTTGATAAATTGTTCAAAAGTTTGAGTTGAGTCAGAATGGAACTGTGGTAGAGGATTTTTATCCGAATTCCAAGGTTTCATTTCTAGACCAGTAGTTGGTTGTACTTCGCCCTCCATAAACAATACTCGAATTGTTTGTTGTAGTTCCTCATCCTCTAAGATTGTATGAAGCAGCTTTTTAAACTTCGAATAATCTCTCAAATTTGCTATTTGCTGTGTAACGCTACGTATGAAGAAAATTGAAAGTAATAATGGTGGAGCAACTAACCCTGCCGCTGCTGAAAACCAAGAAAGAACAAAACCTGCAGCACCACCTACAGTGCATGTGATCACGACCACTTGAGTACTTAATCCCTCAGTTAACAACAAATAACTAATGTCAATTCTACACTTATATAAAATAAGCTCTAAAAGTAACCGACCGTTTTTAAAAAAAATTCTAGCTACTCCTTTTAACTCGCGTTCTTTAAGAAAGCTAGCTAGTCGTTCCACTATTCCTTTAATTTTTTGTGCCAGAGTAAACACCGATTCATTAGAAACACTCATATCTCCTTGAAAATGTTCAAATTGCCCACCGCGATTTCCTAAAGCGAATTTATAAATCTTTCTAATTCTCATTTCCTTAGAATTGGAAATCGGGCTATCTGATTTAATCACTAAGGTTGATTTTTGAAGAAGGGAATTTTTTAATCGTTTCATGGCTTGTTCTTCCGATAAATAGTCTTTCAAACGGGAAGCTGTAAGACTTCCTAGAACAAATGATAGTATAACAATATCGATAAGATCGATTTCCCAAATGCGTAAAATACGATTGTAGTACATAAAACCCCTCTTTGTAAGTTTATAAGTATAGTATATTAATCTTATATTATAAGATGAAATTGAAAAAATTAACTCGAATTTCTATCTTTTATCTCAAACTAGTAGTTTGTGTCGGTGGATACTAGAACTAGAATCCAGAAAAGACAATTTGAGATTAACCAAATCAATTATGAAACAAATGATAGAAGAAGATTCCAACAATCTTTTCCTAGTCTAATCTTCGAAAACTAGTTGTAGAAGGATTGTTAGTACTCAGTAAATTTTTTTATTCTTTCTAGAATTCCTACTTATAGAATTAATAATTTATTAATATACGTTTAGATATGCATAAATAAATTATAATAGTATGTAGCTCTGTTGAAAAAGAATGATGGAGTATTTTTTTATTAACCAAATAAAACGGACTATGTCGCATCTTACATACATGAAAACTCAGTTTCAAAATTTAGCATATTTAGAAAAAGCTTTAACAAAACTAAATATTGGTTTTAATAAAGAGTTATCTGGTTCTGAATTCTTAGACAAAGATTTAGTGATTTCGCAGTCAAATGGTCATTCGATTGAATTTTCTTGGAATGGACACGAATACGAATTGGTGGCAGATTTAAGTTTCTGGAATCAACCTTATCCTGTCCAAAGTTTTATTGACAAAGTAGCCCAAAATTATGCGAATGAAACTGTAATTGGTGAAAGTCAAAAGATTGGCTTTCAAGTTATTAATTCGCAACAAAATTCAGATGGTTCTCAGACGTTAATCTTAGAACGTTGGAACTCGAATCTATCTTAAACTTATTGGTATTCAATTTTCCAATAAAATGAAATACTTGTCTCAGAATCATTTGTACCAATTTTATCCTTATGTATACTTTTATCTAAGGATGATAATCATCCATCGGGGATGATGGATGATGAAAAAATTAAATCTAAGCAAAGTTATCTATTCAACTATCACGCTGATGATGGTTTGATGAGAGAAACAAGCAAAAATTGAATGAAGAATTTCCATTCAAATTTTATCTTTGGAGTAGTAGAGTAGTCTACCCGCTCCAATCAATTGCTGGAATAGAATAACCTGGATCGAAATCCTCAATTCCTATTGGAAATTCAAACTTTTTAAAAATTAAAAATTAAAATATTTAATATTTAAGCAACTACCATTAGGTAAACTAATATTACGATATTTAGTTTTTGTTGGAATACCTTATCTTTTGGCTCGGCGTTTAGAGAAGTTTCTCATGAATCAGATTGATCCAGAGACAAAAGCTAAATTAAACGAGAAATTAAAAAAATTTCCGGATGTTGCAAATATATCCGAAAGTTCTAAAAACGGTTTAGATAACCGTGGGGGAGCTGCTAATCCTGTTTTATTTTGGATTTGTAAAATAATAGTTTCAGATTTTGCAGCAAAAACTGCTATTGCTGGTGCAATAGGTGCTACAATTTGGGGTAGTACTGCGGATGAAGCAGCGGGAGCTCTAGCTAAATACGGGGCTGCTATACTTAATGCACCAGGTAATAAATTTAGAAAACTTTTTAATAAATTAAAAGGTATTGAACACCACGAACGAGATATCAGAGAAATTATTTTAGACAAAAGTTTAACTGTTTCAGATAAACTAGAATTACTTCAAATAAAAGTCGAACAAGCCATAAGAGAGTTAAAAGGTCCGAGACGTGTAAGATTTATTCTATTCGTTATATCAACATTATTATTCTTATTTGGTGGTGGGGCATTGTTTGAAGCTGGAAATTTGGTTACTTTTTCAGCGCTTTTGGAGCGATTAAGAGCATTTCTTGGTGTAGAGAGTACCGAAGAAGACTTAAAAAATGCACTTATTGAAGTCTATCGTGAGTATAATGCACCTCTGCCGGAAGAAATAAAACAAGTAATTCAGAATCTTGACTAACTTTGTAGTGATACATTTGTCAATGTGTTGTAACATGTTAGCTGTTACTAACAAAAGGAACTGAAGATAGGAAATAATTCAAGGACTTGGAGGAAAAAATAGACAAATAAAAGAACGAGAATTCCTAAATTTTACTAGAATCTGCTAATTCGGTTATCAGTAAGAGTTTTTATCTGCGGTAACAACGAAATACTACTCTATTCAATCGATGTTAATTTTCTACCATTTATTACCATTAATAAATGATAATAAATGATAATTATTTATCAAAAATAGCATATTTTGCACACCATGCTATGGCCGCACCACAGGCAAACGCAGCAAATACCGGCATATTCGCTGAAGCGGCGGGGTGTGCTACTAAGTCGATAGCTTTTCCTGGGTTTGCTTTAGAACAAACTGACGTGATCGCGGCACAGGCTACTGCATTGGATAAACGTCGTGAGACTTCTTTTTTGCTTGTTCTAACTACGGCCACATCGTCAGCAAAAGCTGGTTTAGCTGAGACCAAAATAACCGCCCCAGCCCCTAAGCAAAACGCAAAGGCCGATTTTTTAGTAGTCGAAAATAAGGCTTCTCGATTTAGCGCTGTTCGCTGATCATCCAGTGTTAATTCGTCGTGCGATAAATTTCTAGTATAATTCAAATACATGGCACTATTTATATATATGTATACATTATATATTGTA
The DNA here is from genome assembly GCA_019154785.2 of Nitzschia inconspicua. NCBI lineage: Eukaryota > Bacillariophyta > Bacillariophyceae > Bacillariales > Bacillariaceae > Nitzschia > Nitzschia inconspicua. Next base: position 20,846 of record MW971520.1, on the reverse strand, counting down.
GACTAAAGTCGTAAAAAATGGTAAAAAAACTTTGGCATTGAACTATCTTCCCGGCAGGTCCCCCCACAAGTATTGTCGTCGATTTATAACGTTTCACAGCTGAGTTCGAGATGGATCAGCGTGGTTCCGTTGAATACACTAAAAACACCAAAGCAAAAATAGTTACTAATCTAGGATTAGTAACTATGAAAATTCAAGTCCTCGGTCTGTTAGGACATCTCAGCTCTTATATTACTATAGTTCCACTTAATGCCTATCAAACGGTTAGTCTTACCGTGACCTTACTCACTTTCGTGATGAGAATACTTATCTTGAGGTGGGCTTCCCACTTAGATGCTTTCAGCGGTTATCCTCTCCATACATAGCTACCCAGCGTTTACCGTTGGCACGATAACTGGTACACCAGAGGTATGTCCTTCTCGGTCCTCTCGTACTAAAGAAGGCTCCTCTCAATATTCTAACGCCTACACCGGATATGGACCGAACTGTCTCACGACGTTCTGAACCCAGCTCGCGTACCGCTTTCATGGGCGAACAGCCCAACCCTTGGGACGTACTACCGCCCCAGGATGCGATGAGCCGACATCGAGGTGCCAAACCTCCCCGTCGATGTGAACTCTTGGGGGAGATCAGCCTGTTATCCCTAGAGTAACTTTTATCCGTTGAGTGACGGCCTTTCCACTCAGCACCGTCAGATCACTAAGACCGACTTTCGTCCCTGCTCGACTTGTAGGTCTCACAGTCAAGCTTCCTTATGCCTTTACACTCTAGATACGATTTCTACACGTTCAGAGGAAACCTTTGTACGCCTCCGTTACCATTTGGGAGGCGACCGCCCCAGTCAAACTGCCCGCCTGAAACTGTTCTTTGACCAGATCATGATTCAAAGTTAGAAATCTAACATTACCAGAGTGGTATCTCACTGATGGCTCCTTCATTCCCGCAAGAATGAGCTCTAAGCCTCCCACCTATACTGCGCAAGTAAAGTCCAATTTCAATCTCAAGTTACAGTAAAGCTTCATAGGGTCTTTCTGTCCAGGTGCAGGTAGTCCGCATCTTCACAGACAAGTCTATTTCACCGAGCCCCTCTCCGAGACAGTATCCAAATCATTACGCCTTTCGTGCGGGTCGGAACTTACCCGACAAGGAATTTCGCTACCTTAGGACCGTTATAGTTACGGCCGCCGTTCACCAGGGCTTCAGTTATCAGCTTCGCAAGTGCTAACCAACTTCTTTAACCTTCTGGCACTGGGCAGGCGTCAGCCCCCATACATCGTCTTACGACTTAGCGGAGACCTGTGTTTTTGATAAACAGTTGCTTGGATCTTGTTATTGCAACCTTACGAATAAGGCACTCCTTCTCCCGAAGTTACGGAGTCATTTTGCCGAGTTCCTTAGAGAGAGTTATCTCGCGCCCCTTAGTATACTCTACTTACCCACCTGTGTCGGTTATGGTACAGGCATTAGTTATTTTTGACAGTGCGAGCTTTTCTTGGAAGTCTGACATAGACTGCTTCGATGCCTTAGCATCTCGTCATCACGCCTCAACTCAAAACGTTTTCTCCGTTTCTCATCGCCTCGAACGCTTGAACCGGTAACCAACATCCGGCCAGCTTAGCCTTCTCCGTCCCTCGTTATCAATAAATAATGGTACGGGAATATTAACCCGTTGTCCATCGACTACGCTTATCAGCCTCGCCTTAGGTCCTGACTTACCCTCCGCGGACGAGCCTTCCGGAGGAAACCTTGGGTTTTCGGGGTATAGGATTCTCACCTATATTTTCGTTACTCAAGCCGACATTCTCACTTCTGCTTCGTCCATATCCGCTTCCGCTAATACTTCAACCTACAACAGAACGCTCCCCTACCGATATAGTTGTTCTATATCGCACAGTTTCGGCAAATTACTTAGTCCCGTACATTTTCGGCGCAGGTTTACTCGATCAGTGAGCTATTACGCACTCTTTAAAGGATTGCTGCTTCTAAGCAAACCTCCTGATTGTTTTTGCACTCCCACCTCCTTTATCACTTAGTAATTATTTAGGGGCCTTAACTGGTGCTCTGGGCTGTTTCCCTCTTGACAATGGAGCTTATCCCCCACAGTCTCACTGATAAACTTTTCACTTAGTATTCTTAGTTTGCAACGATTTGGTACCGAATGACCAGCCCGCATACGTAACAGTGCTTTACCCCTAAGTTGGACTATTTATCGCTGCGCCAAAACGCATTTCGGGGAGAACCAGCTAGCTCCGAATTCGATTGGCATTTCACCCCTAACCACAGTTCATCCGCTGATTTTTCAACATCAGTCGGTTCGGTCCTCCACTTAGTGTTACTTAAGCTTCAACCTGACCATGGTTAGATCATCCGGGTTCGGGTCTATAACCAGTGACATATGCCCTATTCAGGCTCGCTTTCACTATGGCTCCAGCATTCTCTGCTTTAACCTGCCACTACCTATAAGTCGCCGGCTCATTCTTCAACAGGCACGCAGTCAGACGTTTAAGTCGTCCTCCTACTGATTGTAAGTTTATGGTTTCATGTTCTTTTCACTCCCCTCCCGGGGTTCTTTTCACCTTTCCCTCACGGTACTCTTTCACTATCGGTCATTTAGGAATATTTAGCCTTACGAGGTGGTCCTCGCAGATTCACACGGAATTTCACGTGCTCCATGCTACTTGGGATTCAATTTGATTGTTTCAATTTTCGACTACAAGACTTTCACTTTCTTTGGTTAAGCATTCCAACTTATTCATCTAATTGTCCGAATCGTTTACCAATTGTCCCGCTACCCTTATTAATAGTTAATAAGTTTAGGCTTCTCCCGTTTCGCTCGCCGCTACTCAGGGAATCGTTTGTTACTTTCTTTTCCTCTAGGTACTAAGATGTTTCAGTTCCCTAGGTTCGCTCTTGCTTATCTATGAATTCAATAAGTAGTATCAAAAGTTTCCTTATTCGGAGACCTCCGGATCATAGTTTGTTTCCAACTCCCCGAAGCGTTTCGCCGGTAACCGCGTCCTTCATCGCTTCTAAATGCCAAGGTATCCCCCATAAACTCTTAGTTCCTTGAATTTAAAACAATTTTGAAAAATCTTCAGTTTTTCGTGTGGAGGTAAGCGGATTCGAACCGCTGACAACCGCCGTGCAAAGGCGATGCTCTACCAACTGAGCTATACCCCCGCTGGGCCATTCTGGATTTGAACCAGAGACCTCACCCTTATCAGGGGTGCGCTCTAACCAACTGAGCTAATAGCCCGTTCTAGTTTCTAGAACCTAATTCGACGAAACCCTTAGGGTTTCGTCGAATTAGGTTAGCTTATTTATAATAAATTTGCCACCAGCTTTTAGGCCGTCACCACCAGCAGCTATACAACCCCAAAAAGTACCATAATTTTTACAGTACCATCGAATAGTTCTACAACAAACTGTGACACTACCAGTTACAACAGTAAGATGTGTTGTGGTTGGAATATTTCCTAAAACCATACCAGCCGCCGACGACACACTACCAATCACGTCGATTGTAGTACATATGTAATCTCCACAAGCTGCATCTTCCAATGCATGGCTAGTACCGATTACGACATCAGCTCCAGATAGTCCAGTCTTTAGAATTTTAGCTGTTTTTTCAGCTCCTTCGACCCCACCCCAAACGGTTGCATTAAGCCCGCGTGCAATATCACAAGTTGTTTTGATTAGTTCTCGAACCATATTGTTATATTGTTATATTTTTATATTTTTTTTAAAGGAGGTGATCCAACCGCACCTTCCAGTACGGTTACCTTGTTACGACTTCACCCCAGTCACTAATTCTACCTTAGGCATCCTCCTCCAAATGGTTAGAGTAACGACTTCGGGCATAACCAGCTTCCATGGTGTGACGGGCGGTGTGTACAAGGCCCGGGAACGAATTCACCGCTGTGTAGCTGACCAGCGATTACTAGCGATTCCAACTTCATGCAGGCGAGTTGCAGCCTACAATCCGAACTTAGAATGAGTTTTTAGATTAGCTTGTCTTTACAGATTTGCATCTCATTGTCTCACCCATTGTAGCACGTGTGTAGCCCAGGGTGTAAGGGGCATGCTGACTTGACGTCATCCCCGCCTTCCTCCGGTTTATAACCAGCAGTCTTTCTAGAGTTCCATACGGCAACTAAAAATGAGGGTTGCGCTCGTTGCGGGACTTAACCCAACATCTCACGACACGAGCTGACGACAGCCATGCACCACCTGTGTATACGTTCCAAAAGGCACTTTCTTCTTTCAAAGAAATTCGTATCATGTCAAACCCTGGTAAGGTTCTTCGCGTTGCATCGAATTAAACCACATGCTCCACCGCTTGTGCGGGCCCCCGTCAATTCCTTTGAGTTTCACTCTTGCGAGCATACTTCCCAGGCGGGATACTTAACGCGTTAGCTTTGATACTGCACAGGTCGATCTGTTCAACATCTAGTATCCATTGTTTACGGCTAGGACTACTGGGGTATCTAATCCCATTTGCTACCCTAGCTTTCGTCTCTGAGTGTCAGTAATAGCCCAGTAAAGTGCCTTCGCCATCGGTGTTCTTTCCAATCTCTACGCATTTCACCGCTCCACTGGAAATTCCCTTTACCCCTACTATACTCTAGTCTAATAGTTTCGACTGCGATTTTGAAGTTGAGCTTCAAGATTTAACAGTTGACTTATCAAACCACCTACAGACGCTTTACGCCCAGTGATTCCGGATAACACTTGCATCCTCCGTCTTACCGCGGCTGCTGGCACGGAGTTAGCCGATGCTTATTCTTCAGGTACACGTCATTGATTCCTCCCTGAAAAAAGAGGTTTACAACCCATAGGCAGTCATCCCTCACGCGAGATTGCTCCGTCAGGCTTTCGCCCATTGCGGAAAATTCCCCACTGCTGCCTCCCGTAGGAGTCTGGACCGTGTCTCAGTTCCAGTGTGTCTGATCGTCCTCTCAAACCAGATACTGATCGTCGCCTTGGTGAGCCATTACCTCACCAACAAGCTAATCAGCCGCAAGCTTCTCTCTAGGCGGAAAAATCCATTTCACTCGAAAGCATATGGGGTATTAGCAGCTGTTTCCCTCTGTTGTCCCCCTCCTAAAGGCAAATTCTTACGTGTTACTCACCCGTCCGCCACTTGAGTTTCAAACTCTCGTACGACTTGCATGTGTAAAGCATCTCGCCAGCGTTCATCCTGAGCCAGGATCAAACTCTCTTTCAATTTCCATAAATTTAATTTTAAACTTCCTTCAAGAAGTTAATCACTCATAAAGTTAAAGAGTAAGATACAAAAGAATGAAAAAAAAAGATTCAAAATCCTTTAAATAGTAAAAACTTTAAAAACTGTTTTACTTTTTATGATTTAAAAATTTAAAAAGATAAACAAAAGTATTTTTCTTTTCGACGCAATAATTAGGAATCACTCCACATTGTGATGATTCCTAATTTTCAATTTTTTCTCACCAAACAAAACTAATTTCTAGTTGTCTATTTTTATTACCCAAGCCAGTCAGGCAAAACCCAAGGTCGTTCAATTATACCGAGCCGAAAGGCAAGATGAATTGAATCGTGTGCAAATTGGGCCATCCTTGTAGAAACTTCATCAGGAATAAAGTTTATTTCTAAATCTTTATAGGCTGTTTCCATATAATTCAAAATATCCGGTCGTTGATAAAACCAAAATTCTCGGATATCATTTGGAATCGGATATCTATACCATAAAATAGGTAAATAATGAAAAACTAAAACATCTTTCATTTCATTGTTAATTACTAATTTTGTTTCTTCCGCTTCACTTGGAAGAAAAGGCATTGTAAATACTAAATGATTTAAACTGTCGGCTACAACTCCTAGTGCTCCAAGGAAAACGCTTCCAGTGACATTGACACCGAGTACAGAAGGAACAATTCCCTGAAGAACATCTTCGGTCCAATCTACGGCAGCTGCTAGATACGACCATGGAAATGTATAAGGATTAATCCAAATAAGCCAAGAAATAGCAATCCGAAGAAGAACCATTTGAGAATAAAGGACAAGACCAATGAATAAGACTTCGCGAATAATTTCTAGCGAACTAATATCTAAACAAATATGTAATCGAACTTGAATAAATTCAGAAAGCCAATCTGGTAAAAAGAAAATATTTTTATAATTTTCAATATAAAAATTATAAAATCCTTCCTCCTTCGTTTCATAAATATAACGAGGAAGAACTTCAACTCGTGGTGCTGGCCCGAAAATTGTTTCAAACCAAGTTTCGGGACGTTGGGCAGGAGGAAAATAGGTTACTCGTTTTGGAAGATCATTAAAAAACTGAGAGCGCTCATCTACTCCACCGGAAATTGTGGAAAGAGTTGGCAAACCCGGATTTTCTGGATATCCAAAAAATTGAGCTAGGCTTTCGAAGAATTTTCCCACTATCTCATAAAATCCAGTTCGAACAGAAACAAATTTTTCATCTAAACTCATTTTGAAATCGTAGTACGTAAATAAAAATCAGGGTTTAAGATACCCTCCAATGGAACATAAATATATAGAAGTATATGCCTATAGCTTATAGCATACTGAAAAATTGTCGGATTGAAAAGGAAAAAGTAGACACAATTTTCTTTGACAAAATTTGAGAATATCTAGGAAACTAGTATCAAAGATATTCAACGATGACCCGCGGAATCCCAATTTTTAAAACGATTCTTGCTTTTCTCAACCGACTGGGAAAAACTTAAAATCAAATTAGTTTCCAAATTTTATTCTATCCAGCCTAATCCAATTATCTTGAAAGAATTTTCATGGATTGGTGAGATTTATCAATCTAGGGTAATGGAATGAAAAGTAAAACTCTAAAACCCACCCCAATTAGAAGAAACTGTCGAGCAATCTTCTTTGCGTGAAATTAGAAATAAAATTTTTTTATCCTTGCGTATTTTTCAAAAATAACTTATAATTGATCTTGGAAGTCAATTCGAACGGGATATAGCTCAGCTTGGTAGAGCACCTGCTTTGGGAGCAGGGGGTCGTAGGTTCAAATCCTACTATCCCGACTTAATTGTTTAGAAGCTACGGTTCAGGATACTTCAACGAGGCTTAGGTTGAAATCATTAACTAATTGGGATATTGAAAAAGATAAGTCTTTGGTAGAACTTCGAATGATTAGAAGGGATGATTTGTGAGAACAAGAAGTTAGTTCTAGAGACTTCGAGTTCGATTGAAATCATTCTTTGAAAGGTTCGCTAACAACAAAATGAATTCAATCTCGCTAGAAAAATGATTTGTTGATTGGGACCAAGCCCGTATCCGTAGAGAAGAGATAAAAGAAAGTCTGAAGACTATTTCTAGTTTGAGACGGAGGATTAAGAAGAAAGGATTTGGTAGAAGTTCGATACGTTTCTAGAAGTACTCTTGAGAGTGGACGAGATAGAATTTCCTTTTGTTAGTTATCACCCTTACTGCCTCGCTCCAAAGTATCCGAAACCATACTGGTAGATAATACTTCCGAGATTCCAACACATTTAGAGATCGATTTTGATTGAATTAGAAACTATCATTATTATTCAAAAGAATACAAAATAATTTAATCTTGCTTCCAACAAATGGTAATTTTTACTTGGAAGAAAAGTTTCCAATATCTAGAAACTTTCGTTTCTAGATATTGGAACTAAGTTTTAGTAACGGCCACCTTCAGGATTCGCTTGAACACTGTATGATTTAATTGTGTAGCGAATGAAACGACCTGGACCTTCACCACGTTCTAAGTAGAAACCTGGTTCACTAGCAGGACGATTTACAATGAATGACATAACACAACTTTCTGTACCGTAACTTGCATCAAATGCATTTACACGGATATAACCAGCTGCGCATGATTTACGAGCTTCTTTTAATTCAAACATTACAGACGCAGGGTCTTTAATGTCAAATAATGGTAAACCCCATAATTCCCAGTAGTTATTACGAGGATGTGGATCATCTGTCCACTCAACGTTCATTGCCCAACCTTTACTAATTGCATAAGCAATTTGTTTTTCAATTTGTTGATCAGTTAAATCTGGTAAAAACGAGAAACAACCTTGTGTAAGTCTCACTATTCGAATACTCCTTTAATTTTTTAAAAGTAACTAAATTATACGTTTGCTGTTGGTGTCGCAGCGAAATCAGCCGTATCTGTAGATGTGTAGTTAAAACTAATATCTTTCCATAAATCTAAAGCTGTTTGTAAAGGACCACATGTTTTTGCAGCATTACGTAAGATAACAGGGCCAACTTCATTGTTGAAGTAATCAGCACCTTCATTACGAGCTAAGATCATTGCTTCTAAAGCAACACGGTTTGCAGTAGCACCCGCTTGGATACCATCTGGGTGACCAATTGTACCACCACCAAATTGTAATACTACGTCATCACCTAAGTAGTGTACTAATTGGTGCATTTGACCACAGTGAATACCACCTGATGCAACTGGCATACAACGACGTAAACTAGCCCAAGACATTTCGAAGAAAAGACCATATGGTAAGTTTACTTCTAATTGAGTTAAACGTAATGTATCGTAGAAACCTTTAATCATTAAAGGATCACCTTCTAATTTACCTACAACTGTTCCAGCGTGAATGTGATCTACACCAGACATACGCATCCATTTACAAATAACACGGAAGTTAATACCATGATTTTTTTGACGCGCGTATGTAGAGTTACCTGCACGGTGTAAGTGTAAAATCATATCGTTATCACGAGCCCAAATAGCAGCACTTTGAATTGCTGTATAACCCATAACTAAATCGATCATCACAATTACAGAACCTACTTCTTTTGCATACTCACAACGTTTGTAGATTTCTTCCATAGTAGCAGCAGTAACGTTTAAGTAAGAACCTTTTACTTCACCTGTCGCAGCAGATGCACGGTTAATACCTTCCATACAGTTTAAGAAACGCTCTCTCCAACGCATAAATGGTTGTGAGTTAATATTCTCATCATCTTTTAAGAAGTCTAATCCACCTTTTAAACCTTCATAAACTACACGACCATAGTTTTTACCAGATAAACCTAATTTTGGTTTTACTGTTGCACCTAATAATGGTGTACCGTATTTGTTTAAACGCTCACGTTCTACAACAATACCTGTTGCAGGACCTTGGAATGTTTTTAAATATGAGTGAGGAATACGCATATCTTCTAAACGTAAAGCTGATACAGCTTTAAAACCAAAAACGTTACCAATGATAGATGCTGTTAAGTTCGATAATGAACCTTCTTCGAATAAATCACATTCATATGCGATAAATGCAAAGTATTGATCTGTTGCATTTGGAACTGGATCTACACGGTAAGCTTTTGCACGGTAACGGTCACAAGCTGTTAATAAATCCGTCCATACAACTGTCCAAGTTGCAGTAGATGATTCACCCGCTACTGCCGCTGCAGCTTCTACAGGATCTACACCTGGTTGTGGTGTAATACGGAATAATGCAAGAACATCAGTAGTTTTTACTGCGTATGAAGCATCCCAGTAACCCATTTTAGCGTAAGGGATTACACCAGATTCGTAACGGTCACTTTTAATTCGAGTCCGTTCTGATACAGATTGAGACATTGATTTCTCCTTAGAATAAAAGGCAATATGTAATAGATAGTTAACTAATTTAGTTTGAAACTAGTTCTGTCGGTTGATTATTAATAGCTAAATAACTACTTAGCGACAACCTTACAACCGATTATAATAGTAGTTTATCTTATTGCTTTTATTATTATTTATTAAATTTAATATAACTTTTTAGAATGATTTTAATAAAAATTAAGATAGAAAGAAGAATAGTAGAAAAATTTTTTATAATAATCTCTAAAACATAACAGTAGTTTAACGAATTTTAAATCTAACTGTTTCTATATCTTACAATTTAATTATTATGATGAATCAATCAAATAAAGTTTTAAACACTAATATAACAAAATTAGTAAATAAAACTTATCAATACGGATTTTCAACGAAGATTGAAAAAGATATTATTAAAAAAGGATTAAATGAACAAACAATAAATCTAATTTCGGCAAAAAAGCAAGAGCCAAACTTTTTGCTCGAATTTCGATTAAAAGCTTATAAAAAATGGAAACGAATGTCAGAGCCAGAATGGGCATATTTGAAGTTTCCACAGATTGATTATCAGGAAATTATTTATTATTCCGCTCCAAAATCTCAAAAAAAATTGAAAGACTTGAATGAAGTCGATCCAGAGTTACTTCAAACTTTTGAAAAGTTAGGGATTTCTCTAAATGAACAAAAACGACTAGCAAACGTTGCTGTCGATGCTGTTTTTGATAGTGTCTCAATAGGAACAACGTTTCAAGATGAATTAAGTCAATATGGAATTATTTTTTCATCAATTTCGGAAGCTATCCAAGAGTCTTCTGAATTAATTCAAAAATACTTAGGTTCTGTTGTCCCAATCGGTGACAATTATTTTTCTGCTTTAAACTCGGCAGTCTTTACAGATGGATCATTTTGTTACATTCCGGAAAATACAATTTGCCCATTAGATCTTTCAACATATTTTCGAATCAATGACAAAGACTCGGGTCAGTTTGAAAGAACATTGGTAGTAGCTGAAAAGAATAGCCAAGTCAATTATTTAGAAGGATGTACTGCCCCGCAATATGATACAAATCAACTTCATGCAGCAATTGTTGAATTAATTGCTTTAGAAAAGGCAACTATAAAATATTCTACTGTTCAAAATTGGTATTCCGGAAACGAATATGGAGATGGTGGTATTTATAACTTTGTGACAAAACGCGGATTATGTGTAGGAACAAACTCAAAAATTTCTTGGACACAGGTTGAAACAGGTTCAGCAATTACTTGGAAATATCCAAGCTGTATATTAATGGGTGATAATTCGCGAGGTGAATTCTATTCCGTTGCTTTAACAAATAATTATCAACAAGCAGATACTGGAACTAAAATGGTTCATATTGGACAGAATTCACGGAGCCGAATCATATCCAAAGGTATTTCAGCAGGCAAATCAAAAAATAGTTATCGCGGATTTGTTAATGTAATGAATAAAGCACATGGGGCTCGAAATTATTCACAATGTGATTCCTTATTAATTGGAAATTTATCAAATGCAAATACATTTCCTATTATTTCAGTTCAAAATTCAACTACCAAAATTGAACATGAAGCATCGACATCAAAAATTGGAGAAGAACAAATTTTTTATTTTCTACAACGGGGAATTGAATTAGAAAAAGCTGTGGAATTAATGATCAGTGGATTTTGTCGTGAAATTTTTACAGAATTACCGCTCGAATTTGCTGCCGAAGCAGATAATTTATTAACTTTAAAATTAGAAGGAAGTATTGGCTAATGAACTTAAGTTTACCTCTTTTAGAAGTCAAGAATTTAAACGTTTCTATTAATAATAATGAAATTTTAAAAGATTTTAATTTAACGATTAATCCAGGAGAAATCCATGCAATTATGGGACCAAATGGATCTGGCAAAAGTACATTTTCAAAAGTTTTAGCGGGACATCCAGCATATTCGGTCCTAAATGGCGATATCTTTTTTAAGGGATCTAGCATACTCGAATTAGAACCTGAACAGCGATCGCATCTCGGAATTTTTTTAGCTTTTCAATATCCAATTGAAATTCCTGGAGTTAGTAATGAAGATTTTTTAAGATTAGCTTACAACTCAAAACAAAAATTTTATAATAAACCAGAAGTCGACCCAATTGAATTCTTAAGTATTATGAACGAAAAACTACAGTTAGTTAATATGTCACCAATCTTTTTAAGTCGGAATGTGAATGAAGGATTTTCTGGCGGAGAAAAAAAACGAAATGAAATTTTACAAATGATTTTGCTAGATTCTGAGCTAGCGATTTTAGATGAAACAGATTCTGGATTAGATATTGATGCACTTAAAACAATTTCTGCAGGAATTAATAATTTTATGACATCGTCTAAATCAATTTTATTAATTACTCATTATCAACGATTATTAGATTATATTAAACCGACCTATGTTCATGTTATGCAAAATGGCCAAATAATTAAAACTGGTTCGGCAAATTTAGCTATTGAACTAGAAAAAAAAGGTTACGAGTGGTTAAATTAAAAAAAAGCGTATTTATAAAAGCATCCCTATTCGGTTACGGGTGGGTTTACAATCTAGTTTGTTCCTATATATTTTTTAATATTGGGTAATTTACTAAATTAGTTAAAGTTTTTATACCCAGAAATGTTTGACTCAAATATGTTTACATTATTATCGGAAGCAGAAGTTGGAAAACATTTTTACTGGAATCTTGCAGGATTTTTAGTACATGGTCAAGTTCTTGTAGTTATTTGGTTTGTTGTAGTAATTTTATTACTGTTTTCATTCTTGGGTACTGCAAACGCAGAACGTATTCCGCATGGCTGGCAAAATTTTATGGAAGCCGCGGTTGATTTTGTAACGGACATTGCTAAAGATCAATTAGGTGAAAGTTTTTATAAAGAATGGATTCCATTTATTGGAACATTGTTCTTCTTTATTTTTGGCTGTAACTGGGCAGGCGCTATCATTCCATGGAAGTTAATTGAACTACCAGAAGGGGAATTTGCAGCACCAACCAACGATATTAATACAACAGTTGCATTAGCATTATTAACTTCACTTGCTTATTTCTATGCAGGTTTAAGTAAAAAAGGATTTGGATATTTTAAACGTTATATTCAACCACTTCCACTTCTTTTACCAATTAATATTCTAGAAGATTTTACAAAACCACTATCATTAAGTTTCCGATTATTTGGAAATGTTTTAGCTGATGAATTAACAATTAGTGTACTAACTTCGTTAGTTCCTTTAGTAATTCCACTACCAATTATGTTATTGGGGATTTTTGCTGGTTCTGTCCAAGCTTTAATTTTCTCAACACTAGCTGCTGCTTATATTGTAGAAGCTCTTGAGTAAGTTGAGTCTAAATCCCGACCAAAATTAGATTTTTTAAAATATATACATTATAACTAAATTTTTATTATGGATTCTATCATTTCTGCTGCTTCTGTTATTGCTGCTGGTTTAGCGATTGGTTTAGCTGCTATCGGACCTGGTATTGGTCAAGGTAATGCAGCAGGTCAAGCTGTAGAAGGTATTGCTCGTCAACCAGAAGCAGAAAACAAAATTCGTGGTACATTATTATTAAGTTTAGCCTTCATGGAAGCCTTAACAATTTATGGACTTGTAGTTGCTTTAGCATTATTATTTGCTAACCCATTCAATGGTTAATAAAAATTAATAACCTTTGAAACAATTTAATAAAAACCTAATTTCACAGGTTTTTATTTCCAAAACTTTTAATTCTATAGTATAACATATAGATTTTATATGATTAATTTTTCAATTTTAATCTCAAGTTCAGAAGTGAGTGGACCAGGTGGGCTTTTTGATTTGGATGCAACGTTACCCTTAGTTGCAATTCAATTTTTACTATTAATGGTTATTTTGAATGTGATTTTATACAATCCGTTATTAACCATCATTGAAGAGCGAAAAGAATACATCTTAACAAATCTGAGTGAAGCCTCAAAACTGTTAGCTGAAGCGAATCAGTTAACCACACAATATGAACAAGAATTAGAGAACGTACGAAAAGAAGCTCAGTTAGAAATTACAAAATCACAAAAAATTCATAAAGAAATCTTAGAAGTTGAATTAAATATTTCTCAAAAATATATTGATAATTTATTAGATACGATTACAAAAGATCTTCTTACTAAAAAAGATATTGCACTTAATAATTTAGATGAGATTGTTCAATCATTAGCTGTTAATATCGAAACTCGATTAGCAATTTAAATTTTTTGTTAACTGTAATTTTTCTTTTTATAAGTGAACAGTTTAAATAAAAAATCGAAAACATGGAAAATTTTGATCAAATTTTTACATTACTTGCCGCAGAAGGCATTAGTTTAAATACAGATATTCTAGAAACAGGTTTAATTAACATTCTTGCATTGCTTGCAATTTTAATTTACACTGGTCGAGACTTTTTAGGCTCATTATTAGAAGAACGAAGAACAACAATCGTAAAAGGTGTTCAAGATGCTGAAGATCGATTAAACGAAGCTCAAAAACGTTTAACAGAAGCTCAAAAGCAATTAAATCAAGCAAATCTTGTTATTAGCGAAATTAAAAATGAGACAATAACAACGAAAAAATTATTGCTTGAATCAGATGCATTTCAAGCGAAAAAAGATTTAACAGTTCGATTTGAACGTGCATTAGCCACGTTTCGATCAAAAGAACGTCAAATTTTTGTTGAAATCAAACAACAAATTATTTCTCTTGTTTTACAACGAACAGTGAGTCGAGTACAAAAGACATTTGAATCAAAAGAACGTGCAACTGCATTAATTAATGAAACTATTAATAAATTAGAAGGAGATTTATTATGAGCGCAAATCCCTTAACATCAAAAATTGCAGCTCCTTATGCACGTGCCTTATTTGATTTTTCAGTTGAAAAGAACATTATGCACCAAATTACAGCAGATTTTCAAAACCTAGATATATTTTTAAACGAAACTCCAGAGTTAGTCGAATATCTAAATAATCCTGTTGTTAAAAAAGAAGCAAAAGGTGAAATTTTAGCTAAAACATTAAAATCACAAATTAACACTGAAACTTTTAAGTTTTTAATGGTTTTAGTTCAACGTGATCGAATTAATTTATTAAGTGCAGTAATTACTAGCTATTTAGAATTAATTTACCAAACTGCTTCAATTAAAATGATTGAAGTTTCAACAGCATCAGCTTTTACAAATTTACAGAAAAATACATTAATTCAAAAATTAAAAGAGTTGACAAATGCTCGCGAAATTCGATTAATAATTACTGTAGATCCTAGTTTAATTGGTGGGTTTTTAATTAAAACAGACTCCAAAGTTATTGATTTTACCGTTAAAAATCAATTACAAAAACTAGCAAAACATTTAGATACTGTTTTAGAAATTTAACTAAAATAAACTTTATTAACTTTTTATATCTTAGAAAATAATACAATGATAAATATTCGTCCAGACGAAATTAGTAGTATTATCCGTGAACAAATTGAACAGTATGATCAAGATGTTAAGGTAGATAATATTGGTACTGTCTTACAAGTTGGTGATGGTATTGCTCGGGTTTATGGTCTTGATCAAGTAATGAGTGGTGAACTTTTAGAATTTGAAGACAAAACAATCGGTATTGCTTTAAATTTAGAAAATGACAACGTTGGTGTTGTATTAATGGGTACTGGTCGTCAAATTTTAGAAGGTAGTACTGTTAAATCAACAGGTCAAATTGCTCAAATCCCAGTTGGTGACGCGTTTTTAGGACGTGTTGTAAATGCTTTAGGTGCACCCATTGATGGAAAAGGAGAAATTGCGTCGTCTGATACACAACTTCTTGAAGCAATGGCTCCCGGTATTATTAGTCGGAAGTCTGTTTGTGAACCATTACAAACTGGCATTACATCGATCGATGCTATGATTCCAATTGGGCGTGGGCAACGTGAGTTAATCATTGGTGATCGTCAAACAGGTAAAACAGCAATTGCTGTAGATACTATCATCAACCAAAAAACAGAAGATGTAGTTTGTGTTTATGTGGGTGTTGGTCAAAAAGCTTCAACAATTGCACAAGTTGTAAATGTATTGGAAGAAAAAGGTGCAATGTCGTATACAATCATTGTATCCGCAAGTGCTAATGATCCAGCTACTTTACAATACATTGCTCCGTATGCTGGTGCTGCATTAGCTGAATATTTTATGTACAAAGGTAAAGCAACATTAGTTATTTACGATGATTTAACAAAACAAGCAATGGCATATCGTCAAATGTCATTATTATTGCGTCGTCCACCAGGACGAGAAGCATACCCAGGTGATGTATTCTATTTACATTCACGTTTATTAGAACGTGCTGCTAAATTAAGTGATGCATTAGGTGGTGGAAGTATGACTGCACTTCCAGTTATTGAAACGCAAGCAAGTGACGTTTCAGCATATATTCCGACAAATGTAATTTCAATTACTGATGGTCAAATTTTCTTATCTAATGATTTATTCAACTCCGGAATTCGACCAGCTATTAATGTTGGTATTTCCGTATCACGAGTAGGATCAGCAGCTCAAACAAAAGCAATGAAAAAAGTTGCAGGAAAATTAAAATTAGAGTTAGCTCAGTTCGCGGAATTAGAAGCGTTCTCACAATTTGCTTCTGATTTAGATGATGCAACACAAAAGCAATTAGCACGTGGAACACGATTACGTGAAATTCTGAAGCAACCACAAAATTCCCCGTTCTCTGTTGCACAACAAGTTGCACTAATTTATACAGGTATTAATGGTTATTTAGATGATCTAGCAGTTGCGGATGTTAAACCATATTCAGCGAGTTTAATTTCGTATTTAGCAACATCAAAAAAATCATATACAGATATTGTTAGTTCTACAAATCAGTTTACAGAAGAAGCTGAAGCTTCGTTAAAAGAAGCAATTGCAGAATCAAAAGATTTATTTTTAAAAAATAAATAATAAGTTAAAAAACCTTCATTCTTAATTTTTGATTAAGAATGAAAGTTTTTATTAAATTAAAGTATCATCAACAAGATTGTTTATCTGGATTTTAATTTTTTGATAAACGGATTTTCCTGGAATTTGAGCAGACGACTGTGATGGAATATTCTCATATTCTTTTGCTGTTTGCTCAGCTATTGTTCGAATTGTTTGCACCTGCCTAGGTTTAGCAGCTCTTTCAGCATAACGCTCCGAAATTGACGAAGTAGACGAATCAGATCTAATTTCTCCTAATGTTGATACTTCATTGAGAGTAGAAACCGGATTTATTGGTTGTATTTTCTCTACGAATGATGGTGCCTCTCCAAAACTTTCCCTATACGAACTCTCAATTGAATCAATCAAAGGTGGTACTTGAACAATTATTCCACCATCAATCGGAGAATGATTAAAATGGATTTTTCCATTGGAGTCCACCGTTACGCCGTCCAGACGTTCGGCAAAATTTGAACAATTTGGAGGATAAAATTGTCCTGCTGTATATAGGCCTAATAAACCCACAGAACTTCTTCCTGAAAGAGTCAACAGACTTGATATAAGTTTAAGGGTAGGGTTTAGTTTTGATAACCCAACAAAACTCAAACTACCATAAGCCATTAATAAACCGATAAACAAAGCTCCAGTGAGAGTCATTGCAGCTAAAGTTGTTATATTATACCATAGTTTTAAGTGAGAGAATTCGTACATCGAAAAAATTAAATTGCCAAGATAAGGGATGCGAATTCGTGGGCTCGCGTGTGTTGCCACGGCTATTAAAAACGCATCCAATGAAAGAAATTTCATTTCTATTCCACCTATAACAAATGGTTGTAAGAGGCTCATCTTTTGCAATAATTTGCTTTCTAGAAGTAATTTGTACCACCCTTTGTGTACTAAATAAAACCCAGCTTTATTAAAACATAGGTTTTTAACTCTATCAACGATATTGTTCTGACCAATATTTAGAATATCAATATCAATTACGTCCAATAAGTTTTCAACTATGATGTCTCCGCCTCGAGTTTTTATTATATAGTCTTGAGGAGAATTAATGAATTTGCAGTAATCCGACCAATTGCCATTTTTGACATACTTTCTAAAAACGAATCTATATTTAATTAAATGTACTAATAAAACCGAAAATGTCAGAAAACTACCAATTAGAATACCAAGTATAAGTGCTAGGCTGACGCCAACTAGAATAGCATAGAAAGCGTTAAACCACATTGTGCGTACGTTTCCGGGCCGTTCAATAATTATCTCTAAGCCCGAAAGATTGGCATTTTGCCAAATTAAATTCAGGTATTTATAAACCCTGTTTCCAATGCCAGACCCTTTAGTAAGTGTCACATTGGAAATTATTTTCTCGATTATACGATGTGGCATAAAGTTTTTTTGTAATGTTTTTAAAGTCTCAAATATATATAATTAAAGTGTGAGTACCTGAGACCCAGTACTCACACTTTAATTATACACATATTTACAGAAAATTCTACTTTTTTAGTAGCAAATTATCAATCCTTCTTTTTATAAAAGAAAAGGTAGAATTTCATTGTTTCGACGTTAATCCAGTACCCGACCTAATTTAACCTACTATATTTAAAGGAATGGGTGTTTGGTCGAATTTTTTACTCAATGTATTTGTCATGTTGTTTAAAATTGGTTCAACTAGCCAAATGGGAAGCTATCTTAGATAATATATGTAATGAGTTTGAGATTGATGGAACAAGTTTTGTTAGAAACGACCAAGGTTTGAATGTGCCCCCAGTGAAAAATGCAATTGGCAAACCACTTTTCAATCGTTTTTCTTTTATTCGCATTGGCTCAAACGAGTTTAATTTAGTCACCGTTCTATAACCCCAATAACCGAGAGAACTTGTAGTCAGACTATTTTTTATCAATATACATAGATATTGATTTTTCTTTCATTTAAAAAGAGACCTTGTTGATTTATCTGTACTAAATTTGACACATTACTCTTTAAATTCGAATATAAGTAAACCATTTTTAATACATTGATGATGAAATTTTATTAATTCCGTTGTTAAATTTTTCATTTCACATTCCGAAAAGTCTGTCACTTTTTTATTTCTTGGACGGTGATAAGTTTTTAGATAATATTTCTGAAAATAATGAATTTTTTTTTCTAAAGAAAACGCAAATTATCTGATTGTAAGCTCTTTAACAATTCAATGGTTAGTTCGACGAAATCAACTGTTTAAAGAAAATCGATATTGTGTAATTTTTTAAAAGGCTCAAAATTTGTATTCTATTGTGTTTTGGAAATTTGAATAGTTTAACCATATGCTATTAGTAATGATAATTCAAGTGGTTGAAAATATTTACCATCCAAAAGATAGCAAATATTTTCAAATCGTTTACTATTAATTTTATTTTTTTGTTGGTGGAATAGTATATTGTTTTACTAATTCACGGAATTCATCACCGTTTAATGTTTCAGCATCTAATAATCGCTCCACAATCAAATCAATAATTACCCGATTGTCTTGAACGATACGTGTGGCTAATTGTTCACAATGATTAATAATTCGACAGACTTCTGCATCAATTCTATTTGACATTTCACCCTTAAAAATTTGTTCGTTATTATTTGTTTCAAGAGCAATTGGACCAAGATTTGACATTCCATAACGAGTAACCATTTGTCGCGCAATATTTGTAACTTGTTGCAAATCATTGCTTGCTCCGGTTGTTACTTCTGTTTCACCAAAAATAACGCGTTCTGCTACACGTCCACCTAGAGTCGTAGTAATTCGAGCTAATAATTGGGCACGAGAGATTAACATTTGATCTTCTTCAGGAGCAAACCACGTAAGGCCCTTCGCACTACCACGAGGAATTAAAGTTACTTTTTCAACATCATCATGATTTTGAAGTAATGAACCAACAATTGCATGTCCAACTTCATGATAGGCAATTAGTTTTTTATTTTTTGTATCTTCCATGGCTGAGCCTGCAATACCACCAATAATTCGATCTACAGCTTCATTAACTTCATTTTTAGTAATGGTATTTTTTTTATAACGAGTTGCTAAAATTGCAGCTTCATTTAATAAATTAGCTAAGTCGGCTCCTGAGAACCCAGGTGTTCGATTAGCGATTTGAACTAATGAAACATCTTCGGCTAATGGTTTATTTCGGGCATGAACTTTTAAAATTCCAAGTCGACCTAACCGATCAGGCAAACCAACTGTAATTTGACGATCAAAACGTCCAGGACGTAATAAGGCAGAATCTAAAATATCAACACGATTTGTCGCACCAACGACAATAACTCCTTTATTCTCTTTAAAACCATCCATTTCAGTTAATAACTGATTTAGGGTTTGCTCACGCTCATCGTTACCACCACCGATACCTGCTCCACGTTCACGTCCAACAGCATCAATTTCATCAATAAAAACAATACAAGGTGTGTTTTCAGAAGCTTTCTTGAATAAATCACGAATTCTTGCTGCACCAATACCAATAAACATTTCAACAAACTCAGAACCAGCAACATTATAGAATGGAACATTTGCTTCGTTAGCAATTGCTTTTGCTAATAGTGTTTTACCAGTTCCTGGAGGACCTACTAATAAAACACCTTTCGGTATTTTAGCTCCAACCAATGTATATCGCTCAGGTTCACGTAAGAAAGAAACAATTTCTTCAAATTCAGCTTTAGCTTCATCAATCCCAGCAATATCATCAAATGAAATACCTGTTTCCGGTCGCTGATCATATCGAGCTGGCGATTTACCTAAGTTCATCGGAGACATTCCAGAATTTTGTGAAAAATTTTCTGAATTTTGGAAAAAGAATATTAAACCAGCAATAAAAGCTAATGGTAAAATTAAATTGCTTGCAATAGTAATTAACAAATTCTTACGTGGAAGTGGATGCGCATCAAAATCAATATTGTAGTCTTTTAATTTTTGAATTAATTGTGAAGCTCCGACAGGTATTTCAACTCGAATTGCTTGTGGTCGATTACCAAGTTCAGGACTTGAGGCTAAAACAATCGCATTTCGATTATTATCATATAAATCAACTTGTTTTACCCACCCAAGTTCTAAATACTCTAAAAATCTTCCATATGTCATTCGTGAACTACTAGAAGTTGCAACTACTTCTGTTTTTGGTGAATTATCCAATATAGTTTCAACATCAAAGACTTGAATACCTATAAAAATACAAGCTGTCACAAACAATCCAATAAGAATCTTTTGTAATGTATCACGATTCATT
>MW971521.1:0-69503 GCA_019154785.2 Nitzschia inconspicua | reverse complement strand
TATGGGAGCTGTAGCTTTAAATGCAACAACACTAGATAAAGTAACTAGTTTTATTTTTCGTTGGCTTTTTTCGACAAATCACAAAGATATTGGAACTTTGTATATTATCTTTGGAGCAATTTCTGGAATTGCAGGAACTGCTTTATCACTTTACATTAGAATAACATTATCTCAACCGAATAACTCATTTTTAGAGTATAATCATCATTTTTATAACGGTGCGCCGTCTAACACAACTCACGCCCGCTGGAGTTATGCCAGCTGACATCATCGCTTTAATATGGTAGAAAATACTGGCATATTTGTCATAAATCATTGCACTTACCTAATAAGGATTCAAACTGATTTGGGGACCACAGCATGTGCAAGAAGGCTTACTGAAAGAATGTCTGCCGAGATACAGTTTACTATGGTTAGGTTAACGAATCTCAATCTTATGTCGGGGTTCGAAGTCCCCTTTTTAATGTGGAGTGATTTTAATTACGTTGTTTTAAGGTCACCGAAGCGATTAAAGCAGACGGTCACTAGAAGTGAATTAATAAGAGAGAGACCTAAGGTAAATGTTAGACGTGGGTTGACGGAATTCGGGATGCTCCAATACCTGGAAAGGTACGGAGGACGGAGGAATCGTAGTACTACAATGATCGGTAGGAAGGGTTCTAGTCTTACTCGGTTGGCTAACTCTGAGCTCTTGGGTTCTTATGAAAGTCAGCATTTATTGAAACTTAAATCCGATTTATCTAACGGATTAAAGGCTAAAAATCTTAGCATTATCATGAGTGATTCAAATTTCTTAATTGCTTGTTGGGTTCGTTTAAGATCTAACGAAGGTAGCCTTACACTAACATTAAATGGTTCTATTGACGGAATTAAAGAGTCTTGGTTTAAGGAAACGGCTAGAAATATTAGGAATGGTAATTACAAATTTCAAGTCGTTAGGAGAACGTATGTCCCAAAACCTAATAGTGAAAAGGTACGACCTTTAACTCTGCCGTCTCTTGAAGATAAAATAGTTCAAGAAGGTATGAGATTTTTGTTAGAAATTATCTTTGAACCACTGTTTAAAGATAGTTCGTATGGGTGAAAATCAAATAAAGGAAGTTTAATTGCCTTGAGTGATCTTCGTATGAAATGCAAAGGCTGCTCGTGGTACATTGAAGGTAATATTAATCAACAATTTCCTACTCTGAATTCTAAAATTTTAATATCGATCATTAAAACTAAAGTTGATGACCAAGCGTTTATTGATTTACTATATAAATATATAAAAACCGGTTATGGGGAAAACCTCAATAAAACCACTCCTATGAAAATAAGAGAAATACTTTTGCCTATCCTAGCAAACATTTATATGAATTCTTTTGATGAATGGGTTGAGAATCATCTTATAGCTAATTTCACTAAGAGGAATAAACGTAAAAATAATCCAGAACATACTAAAAAGTATGATCAGTCTGGGTTAAAGGTCGAAGACAATAGCATGCGATCGGTGTTAAGGATGGACTCCAGTTGGAAACAAATCTATTATTTTAGATATGCTAACGATTTTATTATCGGCGTATATGGATCAAAGAAAGATTGTGTGGAGTTGAAAAACAAAATAAATGCTTTCTTGCAAGATGAGCTCAATTTGTTGTTAAACCTAGAGAAAACTAAAATAATTCATGCAGAAAAAGAGTATACTAAATTTTTAGGTTATAAAATTTACAAAACGAAAATGAGTAAAATGCCTTCTAAGAGAAGGAATATGTTGGGTCGTCGCTCTCAAATTGCACCAAGACTTATTTTGGATGCCCCTATTCAAGATATAGTCAAAAAATTGATTGAAAGGAAGTATGCTAAGAAAACAGGTATCCCTACCCGAAACGTGAGGTTTATAAATCATCAGCTTTCAGATATTATAAGTCATTATCGTTCGGTCGAACGAGGAATACTAAATCATTATTCGTTGTGCAACAATTACGGAAGATTGACAGCGAGAATTCACTACATCTTGAAATACTCCTGTGTTTTAACTATCGCTTCTAAAATGAAACTCAATACTAAGAAAAAAGTTTTTAAAAAATATGGAAAGGATTTAAGAATACTGAACGAGAAAGGGAAGATCATAGCTTGTTATCCAACTCCAGATTATAAACGACCTAAGAAACCTGTATCAAAATCCTTTAAAGGTTTGAATGAAAATTTTTATTGTGGAGAGTAGCGCTAGAGCTTGATGAGGGAAGGGGTTAAAGGTCTGTGTGTGGTTTGTGGTAGCAATGCGAGTATTAAGATTCATTCCGTTAAATCTTTACGGAAAAGACTTTGTAAAGGAGACTTTCTGTAAGAAATTATGCTACGGATGAATCGAAAACAGGTACCTTTATCATCATCAGATACGATGAAAATCGTTCAGAGTAGAAAATAAAAAGTGAGAGTGAGAGCTGCATGCGGCGAAAGTCGCACGTGTGGTTCGGGGTCGACTACTTGATAGTTACTTTTGAGGAAGGATTAGGTAGTTAGGCCACTAATTGTTACAGGTCATGCTATTTTAATGATTTTTTTGTGCGCCAATGAGGCTCTACTAACTGCGCATACGAAGTATGCAAGGACTACAACGATGTCTTTTAAACTATTCGACCAACCTTTGAGTGAAAACAAAATAGGGGAAAGTAGCATGTCGAAAAAGCCCATTTGCTGGAAAGCGAGTATTTCAAAAAATAGTGGGTGAAGTAGGTTACCTATGAACAGAATGTTAATTTCAAATCTAAGTCAAAGGCTGGGTTACGTTACCAAATGTTTTTACCGCAATCGAATATTTGTAAGAGCTTGTGAGAGTAAAAGAAATCGATATCAAGAGTTGTCTCTTACAGCCACTATTATACTAGATATAATATGTATGACTAAAAGAGTTCTAAGGGTAAATAGGCCAGTTATAGCAGTAACTTTGGGATTGCCTAAGTCTCGAAAGAGATATGGTAACGGAGGATTAATAGTAGCAACTACTAGAGCACAAGTTTTTAGTAATACGTCTAAAGTAATGTTTAGAGAATGTGAAGTAATCCAACGTAGGGAACTAACAACTTTTAACCTAGAGATGGGTCGTAAGAAATTAGTTCAAAATTTGAGAAATAAATTCTATCAAGATAAAATTTGTAGTACTGAGCGATTAGTTCAAGCTTATAAGCTTATTAGTAAAAATAAAGGAAGCAATACTAAAAATGTTGATTCCGAGACTTTAGATAGTTATTCAAAAGATACTATTTATAGTGTGAGTAAAAGTTTAAAAGATCATAGTTTTAAGTTTAAACCAATAAGACGAGTAGAAATACCAAAGCCTAATGGTGGTATCCGTCAGTTCGGTGTACCAAGTTTTAGGGATAAAGTCATTCAAAAAGTCATGGCAATGGCTCTTGAGGAAATTTATGAAACTAAATTTTTAAACAGCTCACATGGATTTAGGCCCCAAAAAGGGGCACACTCAGCTTTAAAGTCTACTATGAATTGGAATGGAACAAAATGGTTTATTGAAGGAGATATTTTTAAATGTTTTAATGGTTTAGATCATCACATTTTAGAACAATTATTGAAAAAAGAAATATCTTCGAAGCCTTTCATAGATTTATACTGGAAAGCTGTAAAATCACATTACATAAATCCTGTAAACAAAGTTGAAGGATTTAGTAGCCTAGGAGTTCTACAAGGTAGCGTCCTTTCTCCAATACTTTCAAATATATATTTACATGAGCTCGATAAGTTTATGCAAACCAAAGTTGAAAATTCTAAAAAAAGTGGTTCAACAAGTATGGATCATCCTGAATATAAAAAAGTGAAGATATCGAGTATGAGTCAATGCTTTTTACCAACACATAGATGTAATCGCAGTTTTACTAAAGAACAAGAAAAAAAAATATTAAAGTTGGAAAAAGTTCGTGCTAAATATCCGTCTAAAATTCAAGGCTCGGGATATCGAATATATTACGTTCGGTATGCAGATGATTTTTTAATTGGCGTAAATGGACCTCGTCGAATTGCAGAAGAATTAAAACAGGAACTCCAAATATTTTTTTTAGATAAATTAAAACTCAATTTTAATTTAGAAAAGACAAAAATAATGCGTTCAGATCAAGGTGCCTACTTTTTAGGTGCAAGGTTAAAGTGTCATGCAAGCCGAATTAACGACCAAAAGTTGCGGAATAACTCGGTACCTAAGACTGGAAGAACAATTCGTATTAGAGTACCTCAAGGTCGTATCATTGCATTAGCTCCTTTAAATCATTTAATACGAAAACTTCAATCACAAGGTATTTGTAGAATCAAAAATTTACAAAAACATGATGTGATACCGACAAGGAAAACTGCTTGGATTAACCTTGATCTTGTTGATATTATTAAAAAGTATAATAATGTTTGGGAAGGAATTTTGAATTATTACTCATTTGCTTATAATCGATGTCAGCTGAACTATATCCAATATTTATTGCATCGTAGTCTAGCTTGTACTTTTATGAATAAACTTAAGCTTAACTCTCGAAGGCAAGTATTTAAAAAATATGGTAAAACAATTCAAGTTCAAGATGATAATGGTAAGCTAGTAGCTTTTGAATTGAAAAAAAGTTTACCAAGAATTGAGAAATTTTCGAATAGCGTTTTGCCGTCTGCCTTTGAGACTTTTAAATATAGTTTTAGAACTTGAAGCGTCTTTGATAAACCATGTAAAATATGTGGCACGAAACATAATGTGGAAACGCATTATAGAAGACCTTTAAAAGCTCACAAAACTGATAATATTTTAAAGGGTATACAAATTAATCTATTACGTAGATAAGTACCATTGTACGCCTCACGTTATTAAAGAGTGCATAAAGGTCTTTACGTTGATCCTGGAATTCATTAATATCAGATTTTAACTACGTGGAGAGCCGGGTGCGGTGAAAGCCGCAAGCCCGGTTCGGAGGGGAGGTTGTAGCTCCTTTTAAATGGACTGCGATTTTACCCTACTATGGTTATGCCAATATTAATTGGTGGATACGGTAACATATTCGTGCCTCTAATGATTGGAGCACCGGATATGGCATTCCCTAGAATGAATAATATTAGTTTTTGGTTATTACCTCCATCATTACTGTTGTTGATTGAATCAGTTTTATGTGAAGCTGGAGTAGGTACTGGTTGGACAGTTTATCCTCCTCTTTCTGGAGTGATTGCTCATTCTGGTGGTTCGGTAGATTTAGCGATATTTAGCTTGCACTTGTCGGGGGCTGCGTCTATTTTAGGTGCAATTAACTTTATTTGTACCATTGTAAATATGCGAACTGAGAGTTTACCATTTCATAAACTACCTCTGTTTGTGTGGGCTGTTTTTATTACCGCTATTTTATTACTACTATCTTTACCAGTTCTTGCGGGCGCGATTACGATGCTGTTAACAGATCGTAATTTTAATACCACTTTTTTTGATCCCGCAGGTGGAGGAGACCCTGTTCTTTTCCAGCATCTATTTTGGTTTTTTGGACACCCTGAAGTTTATATACTTATTTTACCAGGGTTTGGTATAATTAGCCATATTGTAGTAAGTGCTTCTAGAAAGCCGATTTTTGGTTATTTAGGTATGGTGTATGCAATGTCTTCAATTGGAGTTTTAGGTTTTATAGTGTGGGCTCATCATATGGCGCGCGTGAAGAAGGCGCGGAAGGACAAAGTCTGCCTGAATGTAGGCTTAAGGGAAGGACTAGCTGCCTTGTTTGAGGTTAACTCCTGGGTAGTAAAGCACTTGTTCAAAGGGAAAAAGTCGGATGTAATACTCCTTACATTCAGTTTAACAACTACCTTATTGTTGAATCGACCTATCCCAATCTCACAGGTCTGGCGGGTTAAGAAAATGAAGACTAGAGTATTGGGTTCGTGTGCAACCGTGCAAGAATTTTATAATTCAAGCATTTTTACTTCAAATGTTTCTTATACATGTGGAGAATCAAATCAGGCTGAAGTAAAACTAATAGCGAAGGCAAACGTTAATCGCTTGAAAAGTACTGTCGACCCCACCCAAACCGTTATAAATCTTCCGATAAATAATTTCCGTCGAAATCACGTCATGCCGGATGCTTCTCTTAGAAGTTTCTGGACAAGGAGCTCCGTAATAGCCCAGGGCAAGCTAAAAGTTTATCCTGGACTAAAGGGAGCACGTTTATTCAGTAGCAAACGGCTTATTGTTGGCCCTGAGAACAATAAAACTATTAAAACTGTTCTTTTTGATATGTTTTTAAAATATCAATTCTCTATATGTGTAGAACCAAAAATTCCTTTAAGTCACTTAATACCTTTATCTTTATTGACTTGTATTTTTGATTCTCTCTATTATATTAGACCATCCATAGTAGAAAAGTTTACTGGAAGAAATGGTAAATAAGAACACACTTAAAGATACTCAAAAACGGTCTTCAAAAACGATTGCTGAAGAGTTATCGCGATTACGTGAATACTCTGAACAAAACAATATCATTGAGGTTAACAATTCAGTTAAATCTCTTCTAAGCAACCCTGAATTTTGGATTTTATGTTATGAAAGTATAAAAGGCAACCCTGGTGTTCAATCTTCAGGAGGTAGCATTTTTACTGGAAAATCTGAAACCATGGATGGTATTGACTTAGATTTCTTTTATAAGCTTTCAATTAACATTCCTAAAGGCAATTTTAAGTTTGGCCCTATAAGAAAAGCCGCTATACCTAAACCACAAGGTGGTCTTAGACCTCTTGGTATTGCCAATTCTAGAGATAAAATAGTACAAAAAGGTCTTGCGGTCATCCTTGAAGAATTATCTGAGCACCGTTTCTTAGACTGCAGTTTTGGATTTCGGAGAGGGAGATCCTGCCATGATGCTATTGCGTTTGTAAAAAGAAAGGTCCCATCAGGTATGTGGGCAATTGAAGGCGACATTAGTAAATGCTTAGATCGGTTCAATTATAAGAGACTTGTTTCTTTGATCCGTAAGAAATATGTAAGTCATCAAGTTTTCATTGATCTTCTTTATAAAGCTTTGAAAACAAAGATAATCTCTATAAACAGCTCGTTCATTAATAAGCTTGGTACCCCGCAAGGTTCTGTTGTTAGCCCTATTTTATGCAATATTTATCTTCACGAGTTAGATATTTTTATTAATGAAAACGTTACGCTGAACAAATTCCGTAGCAGTAAAGCTGCCACTACTAATCCAAAATTTAAAGCTTTTCTTTCTGTTACCAAGGAAGAAGCGTTAGAAGCTGAAAATATTAGGAAAAGTAGAGGTAAACTTAAATATTGGAAATTTCTCCACAAGCTAAGAGTTTCTAAGCTGAAATTGGCCGAAGAAAATAATATTCCACGTACTATTTTTAAGGGTCCCAATCGCCGAATTGCTTACGTGAGATATGCGGATGACTTTATTATCTTTGTTTGGGGCACTAAAAGTGACTGTCTAGAGATCAAAAAGTTAGTAAAAAACTTCTTAAAAAGTAATTTGGACTTGGATCTGTCTGATGAAAAATCACGTATTACTTTCTTGAAAAAAGAAAAAGCTAACTTTCTAGGCTTTCAAATTTGGCAATCCCCAAGTAAACTACCGTCAAAAAAATCTGATGTCAACCCGTTAGGGAAACTAGATCGAGTTAAAATGAGCTCGAAATTTAGAAGAGCCACTATGCAAATCCCTCGTATTAGGATCACGTTTAGTATGAATAATGTACTCCGCAAACTTGTCGACAAAGGATTGGTCCGCTACAAAGCTGGAAAATTTTTTCCGACTAGTTTTAAGTCTGCATTACAATTCGATATCGCTAACATTGTACTGTACAATAAAGCGGTGTTTCGTGGCCTTGCTAACTACTATGGCTTTGCTCATAATTGGTATGATGCTAAAACCCTTTACAATTATTATGGTCTGTACTGTACCGCAATGACAATCGCTCATAAAACTAAGAGTAAAGTTCCCAAAATTTTTAAAAAATATGGGCCAGAACTTACCATTCGAGATAACAAAAATAAAACTATTGCGTCGTATGGTTTTTTGTCTAACTCCAAATTTAAGAAAAATGTGAAAAGTTCTCACGTCTCATTTTCTGACATAACGAGTATTGAACAATTACTATTAGCTAATTTGAAAGTTGCAAAACAGCATCTAATAAAATGGCCTTGTGTCATTTGCGGGGAGTCCGCTGAAGTGCATCACGTTAAACATGTTCGTAAGACTCTTTCTAAAAAAAAGTCTGGTACTTATGACTTTTATTTGGAAGCCATGAGATTGGTCAACCGTAAAACTTTACCAGTATGCAAATTTCATCACGGTTTAATTCATGCAGGCAAATATGACGGAGAATCTTTAAAAAGTCTCTTTAATTATTTTAAAGAAAATGGTGTGGGCTTTAATAAAGCCAAGGCGGAAGCATTAATTATGAAGGCTTCTAAATCAGGTAAACCTGAAAAAAATTAGATATTGTTAGAATAAACCGGAGAGCTTTGCGAGGGGTAACCTTCACGCTGAGTTCGGATAGAAGTTCTGTGAGCTTTAAAAAGCTTGCGTTTCTTACTATACTATACAGTAGGTTTAGACATTGATACACGAGCTTACTTTACTGCTGCAACAATGATTATTGCCGTTCCGACTGGAATTAAAGTTTTTAGTTGGTTAGCAACTTTATGGGGTAGTAGTATTGAAATGAAAGCGCCAATTTTATTTGCTCTTGGTTTTATATTTTTATTTACTATTGGTGGAGTTACTGGTGTAGCATTAGCAAATTCAGGTCTAGACGTTGCATTACATGATACTTATTACGTAGTGGGACATTTTCATTACGGTGCGCCGTTTCGCACTTTTACTCGCTTGTTACTTGAAACAGTAACCCTCACCATCGAACCTAATTATGTTGGGTAATTATGAAGTAAATCATCGAACTTACCCTGAGAGGCTAACTCGTAAGGGGACCACAGCATGTTTGAAAAGGGGCCCTGTAATAGTGGGTCCCGAGATAAAAATTACTATGGTTAGGATGACGAATCCCTTAAGTCTCTGTCGGGGTCAGAAGTCCCCCAGATTTCGCGTTTTATACATAAATTTCCGGTGCAGGGCGTAATTAATTACGTAGTCTCAATTACGCCGGTTCGATTGAAGCAGACAGCTATAGTTAATAGTTTTGGAGATGGGAAGCCTAAGGTAATTACACGACGAGTTCAAGTGAAATACGGGATACCCCGCTCGGCGAAAGCTCAGGGGGTACGGAGGTTCCATAGTACCGGTCTCATTAAATGTAACTCTCAAATGAGAGGGAAGCATCCCGGGAAGGGGACTAGCCTAGATTCCAAACGGAAATCATTGCTTTCGGGTTATGACGGCAGTTTGGAATTTGACAAATTTTTCAGAAACTTAGAGAATGGCAAGAAATGTAACAATCTTTAGGTTATTATGTCAGACCTGATTTTCTTATTGGATGTTGGCACAAAATTAAATCTAAACAAGGTAAGACCACGTTCGCTTTAACTCCGGAAACTTTAGATGGAATTGATAGAGATTGGTTTGAGAAAGTGTCAACAGAATTTACCAATGGGAAATTTAGTTTTAGTACAGCAATACGTATTTATATACCTGGATAGACAGTAGAGAAAAATTAAGGAGGCTCACGTCTCGCCTGATTCTGATGCCCTTGTACTGAAGAAGGTCCAAGACCTGAAGGATAATAAATTTGCTAAGGGTATAGGAAACCTCACCAGAAATGGTAGGTTTATCCATCTCTCTATAGCAGATATTATTAATCACTATCGTAGTATTGAAAGAGGTATTTTAGGGTACTACTGTATGGCTAATAACTACGGCAGACTGGCTGCCAGAATACATTACATTCTTAAATATTCCTGCGTGCTTATTATTGCATCCAAAATGAGGCTTCGTACTAAGAAGCGGTTTTTTAATAAGTATGGTCCAAATCTGGAAGTTAAAGATGAAGAAGGTAAGATTAGTACATCTTATTCTACGTTTGATTATAAAAGACCGAGAAAATTTCGATCCACTACTGTCGGTTAAACCTGATCAAATGATCACTGGCTTTAGTAAAAAGATTGGTCGAGGTAGAATGGATTTTATAGGACCGTGTAAGATGTGTGGAGTGGAAGATAATATCGAAATACATCATGTTTGGAGTCTCAGCAAGCGCAAGAGGAAACTTGACTGACTATTAGATAATATGATCCGTATGAATCGTAAGCAAATCCCACTTTGCAAGTCTTGTCATATTAAATATCATAAAGAGATCCTTGTAATAGTAAGAGATAATAGCATACGACTTGCCCCTCGCGCTATAAGCATGTCTCTTTATCCTTTGGTATGGGTAAGGATGTGGAGCAAAAGCTTTAATTCATGATTAATTAATGCGCCGACTAAATGTTAGTTTCCGAAATGAATCATTAAAATTGCGTCAAAATGTTCTAGGTTGAGAGCCGTATACGGCGAAAGTCGTACGTACGGTTCGGTGGAAGGGAATTAGTATGTAAAAGGATTAGTTCCCCATCCAACTTCTTTCAATGGGAGCTGTTTTTTCAATATTCGCTGGCCAGTACTATTGGTTTCAAAAAATCACTGGAGTTACATACTCTGAAATTTTAGCTCAGATTCATTTTTGGACTTTCTTTGTAGGCGTGAATTTAACATTTTTCCCGATGCACTGGTTAGGTGCTGCGGGTATGCCTCGACGAATTCCGGATTATCCAGATGCTTTCTATTTATTCAATAAAATTGCTTCTTGGGGTTCTTATATCTCAGCAGCGTCGTTTGTGTTTTTCTTTGTTCTTATTTTTGAAGCGTTCTATTCAAATAGAGAAAGTGAAACTGCACATCAATAAAATTTATTGAGTTAAATAAAATAAATGGTGTATAGCCCTTTAGATCAATTTAAAATAGCTCCTCTTATCAGCTTTGTAATTGCTGGCGTTGATTTATCTTTTACAAATTTCTTTTTAGCATCGCTCTTGGCTCTTTTCACTTTACAAAGTTATGTATTTTTTATTAAAGATATAAAAACCAATTCATTTTTTGTAATTCCTAGTGGTTGGCAAAACTTAATTGAAAAATTGTATGCACTTGTAGTTGGCCTTTTATCAGAAATCATTTCAACAGGTAGCGAGAAATATCTTCCGTTTTTAACTGTTGTCTTTATGTTTATTCTGTCTAATAACCTGCTCGGTTTAGTGCCTTATAGTTTCACTACTACTAGTTATGCAACGCTTACATTCTTTATGTCTTTTTCAATTTTTGTAGGTATGACCATAATTGGTTTTCAAAAACACGGTCTTGAATTTTTTTCATTATTTTTACCGTCGAACACGGGCTTCTTTTTAGCATTGGTATTAGTTCCTATTGAACTAATGTCTTATTTAGCTAAGCCTATTAGTTTAGGTGCTCGGTTATTTATTAATTTACTAGCAGGACACACTTTACTAAAAGTTATTGTTGGTTTTTCATGGAGTATGCTGTTAGCAGAAAACTTAGCAGCAATTGCTTTTATTATTCCATTGTTAATTTTAGTTATATTAATGGGCTTGGAGCTTGCTGTAGCCGTAATTCAAGCATATGTCTTCGTGACTCTGACTTGTATCTACTTAAATGATAGTGAAGCATTACATTAAAACTTTTACATTTATAGCGTAGTCATAGTTTTTTTTATGTTCGAATAGCTCAGTAGGTAGAGCAAAGGACTGAAAATCCTTGTGTCGGCAGTTCGAGTCTGCCTTCGAACATGTTAATGTAAGAATGAAAAACTATTTGTGGAATATGTTCGCGAACATAAAAAATGGTCAAATGGCAAAAAAAAGTATAATTCTAGAATCGAGAAAAACTATTTGTGAATCGTTCTTAAAAATTTTGTGGGATGAAGGATTCATCTCTGGTTATAGAATTTTCGTACAAAATAATAAAAAAATTGAAATTTTTTTGAAATATAGTCGAGCAGGAAAGCCTGTTATAAATTCGCTGAAATGCTTGTCTAAACCAGGTCAGCGGCTTTATTATTCTGCTAAACAAATTTGGAAACTAGATTCTAGTAAAACTTTTATTGTTTTTTCAACGAACAAAGGTTTGAAAACAATTAATCAATGTAAAAAATATAAAATTGGAGGAGAACCTCTTGTTGTGATTAATTAAATGAAAAATTTAAAAAAAAGATATTCTATAAAAATACCAAAAAATATTCAAATTATTTATTGTGATAAAAAAAATATAATAACTTTTATGGGGCCATTATTCACAAAATCGCTCAAACTGAAAATTAAACTTTTCTTAATACCAGCGTCTAATTTGATTGTAGCAAGTCAAGTATCCATTGAAGATAAGTCTGTGTTACGTATTAAGGATATAAAAAAAATACAAGGCACAACGATCGCTAAAATTAAACAAATCTTAATAGAGATCACGCATACATTGTACTGTAAATTAAATTTAGTTGGTGTGGGTTATCGAGTGTTCACGCATGAAAATTTGGTAAATCAAGTATATTTAAAACTTGGCTATAGTCACTTAGTTTATTTTCGAATACCTTCAAGAATAGGTTCACATTGTCAAAAATTCACTAAACTGTTCCTTTTTGGAAACAGTTCTTATGATCTGTTGATGCAAACAGCTGCTCAAATTAGAAATTGTAAACTACCAGAACCTTACAAAGGGAAAGGCATATTATACGATCAAGAAAAAATAATTTTAAAAAAAGGTAAAAAAATTTAATGAAAACAAAAAAATTTAAAACTAAACAACTTTTAAAATTGCATTTGTTAAAATCTCGAATTTATGAATACCCTATTAAAAAAACGAATTTTAATGATTTAAAGAAGAGAAACTTAGATCAGATTCTTATTGGTGTTAAAAAAGCGTTACAAATTATTTATCAATATAATCAAGCCAATAAACGTATTTTATTTATTGGATTACCATCTAAATTAGAGTTTAAAATTAATTCATTTAACCAACATGTAGCGGTATCAAACAGTTTTAATATTCAAGGAATTATTTCAAATAATAAGTCAAATTTGTTGTTAGATGTGAAAAACTCTAAACAAAGATTTTCAAAACATTACTCAGCAGCAATAGCTCCTAAATTAGCAAAAGCCCCTGATCTTATTATTTTGTTTGACCATGATAAAAGTCATACTGTTTTTTCGGAAGCTTGGGGAGCAAAAGTTCCTGTAATAGCTTTTGCTATCAATATTGATTTTCGAGATTTTATAATTCAGGGTTCTTATTTTATAAATGGAAATTTTAAAAATATATTAACAGCGTTCGATAAAAACATTTTTTTTATAGGTTTAAATTTTCTTTTTAAAACCTTAAAATCCAAACAAATAAAATCTATCCCAGTTTCACAAAATCCGCGACTTTTTAGTAAGCATAGAAAAAAGTTTTAAAAAAAGAAACGTTCCATTGTTTATAGTAACAACTTTATTTTAATATGAAATATAAAAAACGATATAAACCTTTTTATAAACAGTTTTTGAGGCTAAGGCAAAATGTTCAAAATCGAGCAAAGTTGTTTAGATTCAAAAAACAAAAATGGCAAAGATTTCAAAAATATTCAGAAAATCAACTTGGATTTTATAAACGATTCAAGATAAAAGATCAATTTCAGTTGTCAGCTCCGAAGTTTGCTAGTCGAGGAAACTCGTTACAAAGAAAATTTAAAAATAATTTATATCAAAGAAAATTCTTTAGCCTTTTTTATGGTGGTTTGAAAAAAAAGTATTTAAAAAAGTCCATTCTTCGAGCTATTAGTGTTAAAAACGATATTAATCCTAATTTAGTAGACTTCCGATACAATATCTTAAGGTTTTTCGAAAGTAGGTTAGATACTGTAATTTATAGAATTAGTTTTAGTTTAAGTATAAAAGAAGCTTCTCAATTAATCTTGCATGGTCATGTATTGGTAAACGGTCAGCCTGTAAAAAGTAAGTCTTATCTCTTAAGACCAAACGATTTAATTGAAATTGCACACAGTTCAAAGTCACGAGCTTTAGTTAAAAAAAGTCTTGATAAATCTAACTTTTGGCCAGTGCCGCCGAAGCATTTATTAGTGAATTATAAGACTCTTCAAGTTTTATTTGTTTATTCAAAAGACTTAAACTTGATGCCAATTTTTAATCATTATTTAAATTTAAACTCTGTTATTGGTCACATTAAAAAAGCTTAGTGTACTCTTCTGTAGCTCAGTGGTAGAGCAAGTGGCTGTTAACCACCTGGTCGTTGGTTCAAATCCAACCTGAAGAGTTTTTTTCAATACCACAACTTGATTTTACTACACTATCTACTGTTTTATTTAGTTCATTAATAAGTGCAGTCGTTTATTACTCATTTATTGCTTTGCGATTGTTACCTGACGTGCTTACTGTTTTAAAATTTCGAACTAAAAAGCTGTTTAAAGAAAACTCGTTAAATTTAAATTTAGTTTTTTTGCCAAATCTTTTTAGTTACGATCTTATTGTGCGTAAAAAAAAATAATTTTTGTTTTAAAAAATAGTTTTAAGGGGATATAACTCAATTGGTAGAGTGCATGCTTTGCAAGCATGAAGTTATCGGTTCGAGTCCGATTATCTCCAAATTTTGATTGTCGTTAAATTAAAAAATGCTCGTTTGGTGGAATTGGTAGACACGTCAGACTTAAAATCTGATTCTATTTAGAGTATCGGTTCAATTCCGGTAACGAGTAATTAAAGAGAATTTTTATTCAAATTTTTAATTTATAAAAAGTACTCAAGGTTTTTTTAAATGTATCTAGGTACGTTTTTAAAAGAGTTGATCAACGTCTTTTATTAGCCAAAATGATGGAATTGGTAGACATGCTAGGTTTAGGTTCTAGTTCTTTGTAGAGTAGGGGTTCAAGTCCCCTTTTTGGTAAAACTTTTTTAGTTTAAAATTAATGGTTACAATCAATCAACTTTGCAAGAAGCAAAAAAGTCGCAAAAAGAAAAAAAAATTAAATAAAGTTCCCGCTTTAGACCAATGTCCGCAAAAAAAGGGTATTTGCAGTAAATTAGTGTTAAGGACTCCAAAAAAACCAAATTCTGCTTTACGTAAAATTGTAAAGTTACGACTTACAAACAATAAGATGGTCTACGCTTATATTCCCGGAGAAGGACACAACTTACAAGCATATTCGACTGTTGTTATTAGAGGGGGCCGAGTTAAAGATTTACCTGGTATCAAATATCATTTAGTTAGAGGTAAACTAGATTTTGCAGGCTTATCTTCGAGAAAAACATCTAGGTCAAAGTATGGTACTAAAAAACCAAAAAAATATGTATGATAGAGCAAAAAGAAAATAATTTAATAATTATAAAAAATAAAATTGTAAATAGTCTTATGAAAAATGGAAAAAAACGTACAGGAGAAAAAATTTTGTTAAAACTTTCAAAGTCCCTTCAAAGATCTACTAGGAAAAATTCTCAAACCATAATTCAGTTAGCTATTATTAATTTAACGCCTGCATTTAAAATAAATGAGCAAATTGTGAAAAAGGGGAAACGAAAGTCAAAAAAAATAATTTTATCTTTTATAGTAAAAAATTCACTTCGAGTAATGAATGCTTTAAAGTCTATTAATTTTATTGCAAAAAAAGATAAAAGTCCTAACGGTTTTTCTAAAAGACTCTGTGAGGAAATCTTAGATGCGTCTGCTTTCAGAGGTTTATCCGTTGAGCAAAAAACAAAGTTACAAGATCAAATTTTATTGAATAAACGGTACTTATCGAATTTTCGATGGTAAAGATAAAAAATGTTACGTTTAATAGGAGTTGAACCTATAACCTTTGGGACCGAAATCCAACGCTCTGTCCAATTGAGCTATAAACGCAAAAAAGAAAGTCAATTATGATACAACAACAAACGATTTTGAAAGTTGCCGACAATTCCGGCGCAAAAACTGTTAAATGTATTAAAATTTTAGGAGGCTTCCGAAAACAATATGCTAAATTAGGCGACATAATAGTCGTTTCTGTTCAGCAGCTTCGAAATAAGTCTAAGAAAACTTCAAAAGTTTTAAAAGGTGGTGTTTTTTGGGCTTTAGTAGTTCGCACGAAAACTCAATTTAAAAAAAGAGATGGATCGTTTTTTCTTTTAAGTGAAAACTCTGTAACTTTATTAAATAAACAAGGAAATCCTATAGGTACCAGAATTTTGGGACCAATGCCTAAAATATTAAAAAAAAAAAAATTTATAAAATTTGCCAGTTTATCTGTCGGTTTAATTTAAATGAATTTATTAGAAAATTATTATAAGCAAGTAATCAAATATGATTTAATAAACAAGTTTTTTTACAATCAGCTAAAAGATATTCCTGAATTAAAAAAAATAATTTTAAATTTTGGATGTAAAAGTTTTGAGATTAAAAATATCGCTGCATCGCTTCTTTCACTAGAATTAATCACAACTAAACAAGGTACAATTACAAAATCTAAGCGAGCAAATATTTTGTTAAAAATAAGAAAAGGCTACCCTGTTGGTTGTACGGTTGTTCTAACTAAAAATAAAATGTATCAATTCTTTTTTAAACTTTTAACTGAAGTTTTTCCAAATTTAAAAGATTTTAAAGGAATAAATATTTCAAAAAATTTAAAGAATAAAAGTTTTTCATTAACATTATTAGATTTAATTGATTTTAAAGAATTGGAGAAACAGTTTTATTTATTTAATAACTTACCTCCTTTAAATATAATTCTAATAACAAATACTAAAACTCGAAAAGAATTAATTTATTTATTGAATTCTTTCAAAATGCCTTTTGTTAAAAATTTTTGATTCATCGCAATTGTAACTCAATTGGTAGAGTGTAACCTTGCCAAGGTTAAAGTTAAGGGTTCAAATCCCTTCAGTTGCTTTCGTTGATGGTTTATCATATATTATCGTAGCGGATAGATGGCCGAGTGGTTTAAGGCGATAGTTTTGAAAACTGTTGTATTCTAACAAATACCGTGGGTTCGAATCCCACTCTGTCCTAATTGTTCCCTAAAAAAGTTGGCTAAATAACATAATGGTAATGTGCGAGATTGCAAATCTTAAAATACTGGTTCAAATCCGGTTTTAGCTTTTAAATTCATAAATGTTGTATAGTATAATTATAATTTTATTAAAAATTCTTAGTATTACTATCCCGATGTTACTTGCTGTTGCGTATTTTACAGTTGCAGAAAGAAAGATCATGGGAGCTGTCCAAAGACGTCGGGGACCAAATGTAGTTGGGTTTATCGGACTACTTCAGGCGTTAGCAGATGGATTGAAGTTATTTGTTAAAGAAACGACTTTCCCAAGTAACTCAAACCTTACAGTTTTTCTATTAGCCCCAATTTTATCATTTCTACTTAGTGTAATTGGCTGGGCCGTAATTCCGTTTTCTCATACCGCGGTTTTAGCTGATATTAATCTTAGTATTCTATACATTTTTGCTATTTCATCGTTGAATGTATATGGTTTGATATTAGCTGGATGGGCTAGTAATTCAAAATATGCTTTTTTAGGTGCTTTGCGTTCCGCCGCACAAATGATTTCTTACGAAATTTCTATCGGTTTTATTGTTTTAAGCATCGCTGCTTGTGTGGGTTCACTAAATCTTAGTAAAATTGTGCTGGCTCAAAAAGAAATTTGGTTGCTTGTTCCACTTTTTCCTTTATTTATTATGTTTTATATATCAATGCTGGCGGAAAC
Source organism: Nitzschia inconspicua (assembly GCA_019154785.2). Taxonomy (NCBI): domain Eukaryota; phylum Bacillariophyta; class Bacillariophyceae; order Bacillariales; family Bacillariaceae; genus Nitzschia; species Nitzschia inconspicua. Next base: position 51,826 of record MW971521.1, on the reverse strand, counting down.
AAACAGACATCCTTTTGACTTACCTGAAGCGGAAGCTGAATTAGTGTCAGGATACAATGTAGAATACTCAGCTATGACATTTGCTTTATTTTTTCTAGCAGAGTATTCAAATATGTTATTAATGAGTGCATTATCGGCAACTTTATTTTTTGGAGGTTGGCTTCCGCCACTTAGTATTTTCCCTTTTACCGTTGTACCGGGTAGTGTTTGGTTTTCGCTAAAAGTGGGGGTCGGTGCTGTTTTTTTTATCCTTACTCGAGCAACGTTGCCACGATATAGGTATGATCAGTTAATGCATTTGGGATGGAAATGTTTTTTGCCATTTGCGATTGGTTATTTAATGTTTACAGTTGGTATCCTTATCAGCTTTAATTGGTTACCTAATTAAATATTTAAAAAAAATTAATAATTCATACATTATAATTAGACTACAACTCATAAGAACTTGACTAATAATATCTGGTGGCGTTACAAATGTTGAAAATAATATGAATAAAAAATAAAAAAGTTTTCTAAAAGTTTTGATTGTTCCAATGGTATTGCTCATGTTGTTTAACAAAAAAGTTAAAATAGCAAAACCTTGACAATTAATTAAACAAATATAATATAAATTTTTAAAATATATCATGTATTCACTAATCCGTGCCTCAAAAAAAAATGATGTAGGCTGCAATATTTCCTCGGTTTTGTGGAAACTTAAAAAGAATGACCAACTAAAGGGTATCACAAATTCTTTAAGTAAGATAAGTGAGCAGACCCAAACAAAGATAAAAATTTTAAATACTGATCGTAGCTGTAAGTACTCAAGTCGATATAAGCCTAAAGCCAAAAACATTAAACTATGATAAAATAACATTATAATTGTTATTTGATTTGCTATAAAAAATACTAAAGACAAATAAACATAAAAAATTTCACCTACATCTGTAAAAATGAAATAAGGCGTAGTATTTAAATAATATTTATTTGAATTTATAAAAATGAATAAAAGAGGTTCCTTAAAAAGGTAGCATATTAATAAAAGTGAAATCCAAGTAAAAATTGTTAGTAAAATTCTATTTTTTATTTCTAAGTAATATTTATAATACGAAGTCATTAATTACGCAAAGTTTGTTTGTTTATACATTTAAAAAGATAATAAGGAAAATAGCTCAGTAGGTAGAGCAGCGGTTTCCAAAACCGAAGGGCAGGGGTTCAAGTCCCTTTTTTCCTGTTTTTGTTATTCACAAGTTTAGTCACATGTGTTAGAAAGTTTGTCAATTTTTTTTTAAAATTGTTTAAATCACTAAACAATAAAAAACTTATTATTAGAAGGATTATAATTTGTCCAATACTAATTCTCATTAAAAGATATTTTTATTTTTCCAGGCTTATAGTTCAGTTGGTAGAACATGCTGCTCATGACGGCTTTGTCGTAGGTTCAAATCCTACTGGGCCTATTATTCTATAATAATTTGAAAGATTGTTTTATATGGATTTTAACTCAAAAGATTATCAAAGTGTTAAATTAAAAAAATTTTTTAAAACTAATGACTTTTTTTTTCTGTTTCATTCGGCAAAATTGGATTTAAATCAATGGATTCGAACAGAACAAAACTTAAAAAAATTAAAATTAAAATATTCAAAAGTCTTAAATGGTACTACGTTAAAATTGCTTAGAAGCTCCATTTATCAGAATTTAAGTTCTGCTATATGCGGTTTTGTTTTGTTTGTTCATTCAAATTTTAAAACAACGAAACTGCAATTTAAATTTATAACCCTTAATTTAAAGCCTTCATTTGAATTAATTGCGGTAAAATTTAATAATAAAATATATTCCACATCACAATTGAAAGGGTTGAATTCGTTTTCTTATCAAACGAATGTGTTTAATTTGTATAAATCGTTCGATAGACATTTGAAAACGAGTTATTTACTAACAAAAAAAAATAATTTATCGAAATAATGTGATTTGAACACATGACCTCCTGTTCCCAAAACAGGCGCGCTACCAACTGCGCCATACTTCGAATCATAAAAATGTTAAAGAGAAGAAAAAAAGGAGAAAGTAGGATTCGAACCTACGATGAGAAAACTCAGTAGATTTACAGTCTACCGCTTTAAACCGCTCAGCCATTTCTCCTTAGATTTTTATTTATTTAAACTTTTTGGTATACTTTTTGCGCCGTAACTTTTTTTTTCGACATCCATTATAAGGAGTTTGATTAAATATTTTTATAACTTTTATATATAAACTTCGTTTCAGTTTGCGAATAATTAAATTTTTATAAAAGTTTACATTATTTAAATGCAATGCTACAGGGTTTTTCCCCAAAAAACTAGCTTTTTTAAATAATAAGGAAATTAATTTGGAAACTGCAATTCTTCGTTTTTTTTTCTGTTTGCCTGCTAAATCCACGGAACCTGATGAAAAAAAAAGTTTTAAATTCCCCTGAATATCAGAAACGTGAAGTGCAGTATTGGCTTTTAAAAACGATATATTAACTATGTAAACAACAATAAAATCTTGTAAATTTTTTTCTTTATTAGTGTACGTAGCAAATTTTTGCAAACCTAAATTTTTATAGTCATTCGTTTTTAATTTTTTTAGATAAGCAACTTGGTTCAATAAATTTTCGACATAAAGTTTTTCTTCTTGCAGCAATAAAGCTTCTAATTTTAGTCTGTTTGTTAAATTATTAAATAATGTATTTGATAAATTCATTAAAAGTAAGAAGACATGTTTATTTTATATCAATGATATTAGAAAAAGTAAAACCAATTACTGCTTCAAGGAGGCAGTTAATTAAATTAAATCAAAAAAGTTTAAACGTTAGTAAAAAACCTTTACTAAAAGATAAAATTATTGGAAAAAAAAACTCAAGTGGTCGAAATAATTCGGGTAAAATCACAGTATTTCATAAAGGAGGTGGGGTAAAAAAACGATACCGAAAAGTTGATTTTAATAGAAAATTTAATTCTATAGGTATTATTTGTACAATAGAACACGATCCGAACAGAAATGCTTTTATTGCTTCTGTGTTTAATTTTATTAATAAAAAATTCAGTTACATCATAGCTCCTCAAGGCCTTCGAGTTGGTGATATAGTAAAATCAGGGTTAGAAACAGAACCCAGCTTAGGAAGTTCTTTACCTATTGGAAACATTCCTATAGGAACACCTATATATAATGTTTCTCCAAAATTATTTAGTCCTGCTCAAATTTCCAGATCTGCAGGTACGTTTTCAATTATAAAAGAAAAAACTGAAACCTATGCAGTTATAGAATTAAGCTCAGGTGAGCTGCGATATATTTCCTCAAAGTGCTTTGCTTCAATTGGGGAAGTTTCAAAAGAATTATATTTTTTAACAAGATTAGGGAAAGCTGGGCAATCTAGATGGTTAAATAAAAGACCGACTACGCGAGGCGTAGCGACGAATCCAGTGGACCATCCTCATGGTGGTGGTGAAGGAAAGAAGTCAGGGCGATCTCGGACACCGTGGGGAAAGCCTAATCAAAAAGGAAAACCTAGTAAAATAATAAATAAACTTATTATTAAACAAATATAATTTATGAAAAGATCAAAATGGAAAGGTCCGTTTGTGCAAAAATTAGATTTCAATAAAAAACTGCCGTTACTATCTCGAAATTATGAAATTACGTCTAAAACTGTTGGGCTCACTTGTAGTGTGCACTCCGGAAAAATTTTCGCTAAGCTGAGTATAACAGATGAAATGATTGGGCATAAAGTAGGTGAGTTTGTTCCTACACGAGAAAGGTTTGTTTTTAAAAAGAAAAAAAAGAAAAAATAAAAATTCAATGGGTCAAAAACTTAATCCAACTATTTTTAGACTTGGCGTTAATAAAATCTGGAAGACAGAATTTATTGAAAAAAAAAATCGGGAATTACCTTTGTATATTTTTAAAGACTTGGAAATTAAAAATTATATCGAACGAATTTTTGAAACAAATGGAATGATCGTGCACGATTATAAACAGCATTACAACGCATCGACGTTAAATTTATATATTTCTTATTTCATTACTTCAGATTTTGTATTAGACAATAGTAAAAGTCGTGAGAAATTAATTGTTAAGAATGGAAATGGTAATCGATGCGTCATCTATAAAGAAATTCGGAAGAATATTTCTTTTTATGAATTTTCGTCGAATAAAATTATCAAAAATCTACTCCTAAACCCTTCAAAATTCTATGAAATGAAAAAATATTTTAAAGTCAACTCTCACTCACAATTACTTACTCAGTCTTTTGCTGCAAATTTCTTAGAAACCCAGAACAATAAATCTATAAAAGTTTCATCAAATCAAACAAAAATAAATATTGAAAGTTTTTGCGCAGGAATTTTTGCAGTTTTAAATTCTTTTTTTGGTACGCATGTAGATATTGTTCTAAACTTCTGTTGCATCAATAAAAATGTACATTTTTATAAGTTTACACAGGAAAAAACTTTTATTGCTTTCCAAAAATTTAAAAATACTCCGTTTTTTAAAGATGGAATTGAACTCTTGTTTAACGTTGCATACAATTTAGATTCCGCAAATTTATTAGCTAAATTTATTGCTTTTCAATTGAAAAAAGTTAAACGTCACAAGTTTTTTCTGTCGTTTTTAAAGCAAACTTTAAGTGTTTTAATAGCATCAAGATTGGCAAAAATTAAAGGTATAAAAATTATTGTTAAAGGTCGTCTGAATGGTGTTCCAAGAGCAAAATATAAAATATTAATTATTGGTGACGTTCCGGTTCAAACAATATCTGCAAAATTGGATTATTCTCAAATTACGACTCACAATTCCAATGGAAGTTATGGTATTAAAGTTTGGGTCGCTGAAAAATAATATTTAAATTTAAAAGCTAAAAATGTTTTTACAGCCAAAAAAAACAAAATATAAAAAAACTCGAAAAGGAAAATTAAAAAACCTTGAATTCAAAAATAATACAATTAAATTTGGTGAATTTGGTTTAAAAGCACAAGTTTCAGGAATTATTACCGCTCGACAGATAGAGGCTGCTAGGCGAACAATTGCAAGAAAAATAAAACGTAAAGGAAAAATATGGATTTGCATTTTCCCGGATTTGCCTATAACATCTAAACCCACCGAGTCTCGTATGGGTAAAGGTAAAGGTTCTGTTTCTTATTGGGGCGCACGTGTTCGAGGCGGTACCACTTTATTCGAAGTGTGTGGAATTCCAAAACATGTTGCAACGGAAGCGTTAAGAGCTGGAAGTAAAAAACTATCCGTTAATACTAAAATATTTGACTAAAACTATAAAAATAAAAATTGTAGATGAAGTTCTTAAAAAAACTAAGCTGCTTTGAACTTTCGATATAACATAAGTTACCTTTTAATGACTTATGTTATTACAAGCAGCTAAATATATTGGAGCAGGTGCAGCAGCAATTGGATTAGCGGGAGCTGGAGCAGGTATTGGTATCGTTTTCGGTGCTTTAATTCTAGGTATTTCTAGAAATCCTTCTCTGAAAGACGAAATGTTTAGAATGGCTATTTTAGGTTTTGCCCTAACAGAAGCTATTGCATTATTCGTACTGATGATTGTTTTCTTATTGCTTTTCGCAGTATAAAAGTAAAACAATCATTTGAGTATATAGCTCAGTTGGTAGAGCATTGGACTTTTAATCCACAGGTCCTGGGTTCAAACCCCAGTGTACTCAAAACATGGTTGGAACAGAATTAAATTTTTATTTATTAAGTGCCGCGATAGTACTTTTTCACATCGGAATGCTTGGTTTGATATTGAATCGCGGAAACATTTTAAAAACTATTATGTCTCTTGAAATTTTATTGTTATCTGTTAATCTAAGTTTTATAACGTTTTCTTTGTACTTAGATGATGTGGTTGGGTATATTTTTGTATTTTTTATCTTAGTTCTTTCTGCAACCGAGTCTTCAGTGGGTTTGGCAATTTTATCTGTTTTTTATGAGCATAGAGACGATATTGCGTTAGATCCGATTAAAATACAAAATCAAAATTTAAAAACTTAAAATCGAAAAAGATGGGACTTGAACCCACAGTCTCCGACGTGACAGGTCGGCGCTTTAACCAGTTAAGCTACATTTCCTAGATATTCATAATATAAAAATGTCAAACCCAAATTTAACAACATTAAACAAAGTATCGTTACTTGCTTATTTAATAAACTTAGGTATTTCTGTTCCTCATTACTGTTACCATAATAACTTATCAATAGCAGGAAACTGCAGAATGTGTATAGTAGAAATGGGGAAAATGAATAAGCCTATTGTTGCATGTGCAGTTAGCGCAGGAACAAGCTTATTTAATCACGAAATTTATCATAATAGTGGCTTAGTAAAAAAAGCTAGAGAAAATGTAATGGAATTTTTACTTTTAAATCATCCTTTAGACTGTCCTATTTGTGACCAAGGTGGAGAGTGTGATCTTCAAGACCAATCTTTATTTTTTGGCTTTACAAAAAGACGATTTTACAAGTTTAAAAGAATTGTGTCCGATAAAAATCTAGGACCCATAGTTCGAACAGTCATGACGAGATGTATTCATTGTACACGGTGTGTTAGGTTTAGTACTGAAATTGCTGGTGTTGAAGAGCTTGGAGTTTTTGGCCGTGGAAATGCAAGTGAAATCGGTACTTATGTGAATAAAGTTCTGCTTTCAGAGTTGTCTGGCAATGTAATTGACTTATGCCCTGTGGGAAGTTTTACAGTTAAATCATACCGTAATTTAAAACTAAGTTAATAATGACAACTTTAATATTAAGTTGGTTTAGTTTTATTTTATTTGCAAGTACGTACCCAGAAATGACCCAAATTCAGTATTTTATCTACGGCAGTTGCCTGTTGTTTTTTACTTGTTTCTATAATTGTATTTATTTCATAAAAATTCAACCAAAAGTCGTTTTCTGCATCTTTGCTTTTCCAAGTGCTATTTTTTGTTATATCATTTTTGTTTACAATGATTTTTTATCCTTAACGCCTATAAAATATGAAAAATGGATCAGTTTATTGATCATTTTTTTATATGTTTTAGTTTTTATTATCTGTAAGCAAAAAGGAAATCACGCGTGTGAAAAATAAAGCGATATTTAAACGAATTCCGACTAGTCGTTCGGGTACCTGATATTACCAACTAGATTTTCGCATACCACTAATATACCCAGATTTAGCAAGTTTTAAAAAAACTGTTCTGGAAAAATTGGTAAATTTATTAAATGTTTTTTTATTTATAGTTTGAACACATCTATTCGAAAGTAGTGTTTTCGAACTTTTTTTTGATATATGAGAAAGCTTGTGTAAAGCATTCCATCTAATAGTTTTTAAAAAATTAGAATTTGTTGAAATTTGCTTTAATATAAAACGTTCTAATTCTAACTGTTTTAAAGTTTTACGATTTTCGCGATCTTTTGCAAATAACTTTTTCATAATTTTTAATTTAGTTCTAAAGTCTCCCAAGGAGATGTAAATTTAAACGCACGATATTCTTGACTTAGTTCCACTCGTTCATTAGCCACTCTTTTTCTAGTGTAGTCGTAACTAGATTCCACAAACCCACTTAGTGGGAAGTCTTTTCTTAAAGGATAACCCTCAAATCCATAATCCGTAAGTAACCGAGTTAAATTTACATGATTTGTGAAAAAAATTCCGTACATATCCCAAGTTTCAGACTCATACCACCCAGCTGCAGGGAAAATATTACAACAAGATTCAATCGGTATCAATTCGTTTGTCATCACTTTTACTCGTATTCTGATATTGAATCTGGCACTTAATAATTCATACACAATTTTAAAACGATATTTATGAGATGGGTAATCAACACCAGAAATGCACGTCAAAATTTTAAATTGATATTTTATATGATTTTTAAAAAAAAGTAACACTGGTATTAAATGATTTCTTTTTATAATAAAACTAATCTCATTTTGATGTATTTGAATTTTTAAGATAGGTAAAATTTTAGTTATAATCTTAAGATTTTCAGCAATAAATAAATTATTCATATAAATTTTTAAAAACGTTTATGTTTTCTTGCAGATTTTGCATTTGTATGAGTACGTTGACCCCTAACAGGTAATCCTAATACTCGTCGTAAACTTTTGTAAGACTTGATAGACACCAGATTTTTTAAAGTTAACGATTGTAACTTCTTCAATTCATTATTTAAGTTTATATTTAATGACTCAATAAGTTGAATCATTTCAGTAACTTGTTCTTGGGTTAAATCTTTTACTTTTAAATTTATAGAAAAGCCTAATTTTTTACATATAAGAAAAGCCGTGCTGTTACCAATACCGTAAATATTAGCCAAAGCAAAACACACAGATTTGTGATCAGATAATTTTGTTTCTAAGAAATAAAGCATTTATTATTAAAAATACATATTTTCGATAAGATTATTTACGCTCATATGAATTGAACTTAAATAAGCATCAGGAATTAAACCAAAAATTAATGTATAACAAATTAAAGGAAGAAAAATAAAAAGCTCACGTTTATTGATGTCTAATGCTTGCTTGATATACTGGCTTTTTAAATTACCATAAGCAATTCTATTAAACAACCATAATGCATAGCAGCCACCTAAAATCATTCCAGTAGCGCCAAAAAAAGTTATACTGGAATTAACTTTAAATGAACCTGCAAAAATGAGAAATTCACCAATAAAACCACTTGTTCCAGGGAAACCAATATTAGCCATAGTAAAAAACAAAAATATTGAAATATACAATGGCATTGTGTGCACAAGACCTCCATAATATTTTACAAGTCTAGTTTTATAGCGTTCATATACAACTCCAATAATTACAAACAAAGCGCTGGCAACGAAACCATGACTTAAACTTTGCAACAATGCACCTTCAATACCAACGTTATTAAAACTGAAAATTCCTAACATAACAACATTCATATGAGCAACTGATGTGTAAGCAATGATTCGCTTGAAATCTGTTTGCCTAATTGCTGTCAGAGACGTGTAAACAATACCCATTAGCGAAATAGTATAAACAAAGGGTGCAAAATAAAAAGATGCTTGTGGAAATAATGGTAAAGAAAATCGAATAAAGCCATAAGTTCCTAGCTTTAAAAGCACACCAGCAAGAATTACAGAACCCGCAGTAGGTGCTTCTACGTGAGCTTCTGGAAGCCATAAATGCACTGGAACCATTGGAACTTTAGCAGCAAAAGCTAAAAAAAAAGTGAACCATAAAAGCTTTTGTTCCAGATCTGAAAATACAAAGGTAAGTAAAACTTCATAATCAGTAGTTCCAACTTGGTTATAAATATATAAAATAGAGAGTAACATTACCACAGAACCTAGTAAAGTATATAAAAAAAAGTAATAAGATGCCAAAATTTTTCGTTCTCTGGATCCCCAAATCCCAATTACTAAAAACATTGGGATTAAAATGCTCTCAAAAAAAATGTAAAACATTAAAACATCCAAAACACAAAACACACCAATTAAAAAAAATTCTATAATTAAAAAAGCGATTAAATAACCTTTTAAATTTGAATAAATACTATTCCAACTAATTAAAATACATAATGGAATTAATAAAGTAGTTAATAAAATAAAAAAAAGTGAAATTCCATCTATACCTAAAGTTACATTCAAGTTAATAACTGGAATCCATAAAATTTTAGTAACAAATTGAAAAGTTCCCACTGATTTTTTAAATCCTCCCCAAATCAATAAAAAAATAAAAAACGGAAAAGCTGAAAAATTTAACGCAATTACTTTTAGAAGCTTTTGCTGTTCAGGGTTAACATAAACTAATAATAAAATTCCTATTAACGGAATAAAAGATGTATAAAATAAAATGTCTTGAAAATAAAATAAAGAAGTTAAATTCATATGTTTTATAAAGGATTTGAACTCTACAAATAAAATTTAGAAAGTTAACAATATTATGTTATTTTTAGCTATGAAATAAACCAAATTTAAAAATAAGCAATATTTTTATCCTAAATTGGAATAAAAGGATTCGAACCTTTGAATGCTCGTACCAAAAACGATCGCCTTGCCACTTGGCTATACTCCAATAAAACTTTTTACTTTAAATATTTTTTTTTATAATGAACTGATTGTTTCGAATCGATTAGAACTTGACCTTTTTTCTGATTAAAATTACAATTTCTATTATCTTGTTTTTGAAAAATGACTAATTTATTTGTTAACGAAGTTTCTCCTGTCCAAGAAAAAAAAGCACTTCCATCAGAAGAAACTGTAATAATTTTAAAAATTTTCATTTTTTTAATTTTTATCGATCAACCTCACCAAATACAATATCTTGAGTTCCAATAATAGTCACAACATCAGCAATCATATGACCCTTAGACATCATATCTAAACCTTGTAAATGTGCAAATCCTGGTGCTTTAATTTTACATCTGTAAGGTTTATTGGAGTCATTAGAAATTAAATAAACTCCAAATTCACCCTTAGGAGCCTCTGTCCCGGTGTATGTTTCATTTGCTGGAATTGTAATACCACTAGTATAAAACTTAAAGTGATGAATTAAAGCTTCCATCGATTGTTTAATATCAAATCTTGATGGGGGAGTCATTTTATTATCTGACGTTTTAATTGGTCCAAATGGAATATTATCCAAACACTGTTCAATAATTCGAATAGATTGTTTCATTTCAAAAATACGAATAAGATATCTATCATAACAATCACCATTAGTGCCTGCCAAAATATCAAAATCTAATTCAGCGTAAACTTCATAAGGTTGACTTTTTCTTAAATCCCATTCCAAACCAGATCCCCGTAACATTACACCGCTAAACCCCCAATCCTGAGCTTGTTCTAATGAAACAACTCCAATATCGACTAAGCGCTGCTTCCAAATTCTGTTTTCAGTTAACATTTCTTCTATTTCAAGCAATCGAAGCTTGAATTGTTCCTTAAAAATAAAAATATCAGTTAACAAACCTTTGGGCAAATCAGTATGAACTCCCCCTGGTCTATAATATGCAGCATGCATTCGAGCTCCTGAGACTCTTTCATAAAACTCCATCAACTTTTCCCTTTCTTCAAACCCCCATAACATAGGAGTCATAGCACCTACATCCATAGCATGACAACCTACTGCTAAAAGATGGTTTAAAATACGTGTAATTTCTGCAAATAAAACTCTTATATATTGAGCCCGTTTCGGTACCTTACAATGCACTAGTTTTTCAATTGCTAAACAATAAGTATGCTCTTGACATAACATTGATACATAATCTAATCGATCGAAATAAGGTAGGGCTTGTAAATAATTTTTATATTCAATTAGTTTTTCAGTACCTCGATGAAGAAGGCCAATATGTGGTTCTGCTCGTTCTACTACTTCTCCGGTCAACTCTAATACAAGTCGTAGCACACCATGTGCTGCTGGATGCTGAGGTCCGAAATTTACAGTAAAGTTTTTGATTTCTTTTACTAGTTTTTTTTTTAAAGCCATAACAAATATATTTATAAGCCTAAGTAGATTTGAACTACTGACTTTACGCTTATCAGGCGTACACTCTAACCAACTGAGTTATAGGCTTTTTATTTATAAATTAAAATAATTTAGAAACAACAAAATAATGATATTGAATTGAAGGAACCACTAAAAGAGCAATAGGCATAAATCCATGATTTACACCACAAATTTCACTACATTGACCAAAGAACATTCCAATTCGCTTTAAAAAAACATTTACTTGATTTAATCGACCTGGACAAGCATCGACTTTAACACCAAAAGATGGAATAGCCCAACTATGTAATACATCTACTGAAGTTACTAATAATCGCAAATGGGTATTCGACGGTAACAGTACACGTTTGTTTGTTTCTAACAATCTGAAAAATCCTAAGTAGTTTTTTTGAGAAATACTTTCTTCGGTTAATAAATAACAAGTATATTTTAAAGTTTTGTCAGAATCCATACAAGTTGCCATCGTATCAAAATCTGATATTTCATAGCTCCAGTACCATTGATGACCTATAATCTTAACAGAAATTTCAGGTGTTGAAATTTCATCCATTGAGTATAATAGCGTAAAAGATGGTGAAGCTAAATTTAGTAATGTTAAAGCAGGCAAAGAGGTCCAAACAATCTCTAAAGCGTTTGAATGAAAAAAGCTTTGGCTTTTTTGTGTATTAAATTCATCGTAATTAGAAATTGTTGCAAATAACAACCAACCTACTAACACCACAATAATAGTCATAACAAATAATAAATGCTTGTTAAATGCTATTAATCCTTCCATAGTAGTTGTAGATGGATCTTGTAGTCTTAATTGAGCGAATTCAGGAGCATCGCAAAGGAAGAAGATTTTTTCTATTCTCATTTATAATAAAATTTAATCAAATTAGTTTTTAGAATTTAAAATAAAAAAAAATGAAATAAAAATTAATATTAACCCTCGATAGTCTACATTATATTCAAAAATCAACCAGCATTGTCGTAATGATAAAATGATAGCAACTGTTGTTAATATCGTAAGTGTATAATGATAAAGTGAACCTGTTTGAACCTTATGAAGTTTGTGCGCAACATTTAATGCTACAGAAGATAGGCCAGTAGGACCTATTATTTCAAAAGTACCTCTATCAATCGCTTTGTAACTCATTGTGTACCCAAATTTGAAAAAAAATTGACCAAACAACTCGTTGTAAATTTTATCAAAAAACCATTTTTTATTTAAAAAACTGTAAATTTTTCGACCTATAAAAGAAGTTTTAAAATAAAATAAAATTGAACTTTGAAAGTTATACAAAAAAAATGATAATCCTGCTCCACACAAACTTAGTGTAACCGGCAAGATTTTAAACAAAAATTCGACAAACTCCGCATCAAAAACGTGAAGTGTCTTAGGATTATTATAAATAGCTGAACCAAAAAAGTCACTACCAACACCTACAATCATATCTTTTGTATAAAATCCCACGAAAATACTTGGGATGGCCAGCAAACATAAAGCGATAAAAATATAACTAAATGTTTCATGTGCAAAACCAATTACTGACTTATAACCATTTGGTTTAACTAAAAAAGTTAAACATACAAGTCTTGTTGAATAAAAGGCAGTTAAGAATGCACCAAATGTTCCTAAATAGTAACTAAAATGACCAAATGATGAAAACCGTCCATAAGCTAATTCTAAAATCAGATCTTTTGAGTAAAAACCAGCCAAAAACGGAAAACCTATTAAAGCTAAAGAACCTATAGTCATTACTGAATATGTAAACGGTACTAAATTTTTTAGTCCACCCATTTTTCGCATATCTTGCTCATCATTCACTGCGTGGATTATAGCTCCTGCACCTAAAAAAAGAAGAGCTTTAAAAAAAGCATGGTTTGCTAAATGAAACACACCCACAGCATAATCAGAAAGTCCACATGAGAAAACCATGTACCCTAACTGACTACAAGTAGAATAAGCGATAACTCGCTTTAAATCATTTTGCAATAACCCAACACTAGAAGCAAAAAAAGCAGTGGATGCACCAAGTACAGCGACTACCTGTAAGCTATTTGGAGCGTATTCAAAAAGGAAAGAACATCTAGCAATTAGAAATACACCCGCTGTAACCATTGTTGCAGCATGAATTAGTGCCGAAACCGGAGTGGGACCCTCCATTGCATCTGGCAACCAAGTATGTAAACCCAATTGAGCTGATTTACCTACTGCACCAAAAAATAAAAAAATACATATAAGAGACAAAATATTAAAATCCATATTTAAAAAATTAACTGTTTGCATCTTAAAGAATGGAGCTAGTGCAGCAACTGTAGCATAATCAACAGACTTAAAGTTAACAAACATAGTTAATATAGCAATAATTAAACAAAAGTCGCCAATTCGATTGATTATCATAGCTTTTATAGCTGCTTTATTAGCTTGAACTCGAGTAAACCAAAAATTAATTAATAAATAGGATGCTAAACCAACGCCTTCCCAACCTAAGAACATTTGAATAAAATTATCAGCAGTTACTAAAATCAACATGAAAAAAGTAAACAACGATAAATATGACATAAATCTCGGTAAATGTGGATCATGAGACATATATTCAATTGAGTACAAATGCACCAAAGAGGATACAAATGTAACAACAATGCACATTACAACGGTTAGACTATCAAATAAAAATCCCCAATTTATTAATAAGACTTCAGAACTGACCCAAGTAGCTAGGCGAATATACACAGGGCTACCCATTAAACCAACTTCATAAAATGCAAAGAGCGATAAAAAAAACGAAATAATCAAGCAGCTAGTAGTAAGAATTGCTGCACCTTTAGGACCTATATATCTACCGAATAATCCAGTAATAATAAAACCAATTAATGATAAAAAAACTAACGGAATATACATTTGTTTAAAAAAGTTTAACCTTTTTATTTATAAAATTAACATCTTAAGGGAATTGAACCCCTGGCCATCAGCTTAGAAGGCTGTTGCTCTATCCAACTGAGCTAAAGATGCAGAGTGACAAATAAATATCCTTAAAAATTTTTTGCAAGCAAATTTCTCCGTGTAAATCAAAGAACTGGAGGTATTTTTTAGAGAATGAACGTTTAAAATTATAATTTTTTTTATATTGAACTTTTTTAAGTTTTTTTTTCTGTATAAACAGCCAATCAGAATTCAGCGTTTTCACAGTTATATTGTCAGGGCTTACCGTTCGCAATATATACTTATGGATTTTATTTTCACTCAAAACTCCTTTTATTTTAAAATCCAGTCCAGGAAAACCTACATTTCTTAATCTTTTTAACACTAAAGAAAATAGAAAAGGACTACTGCACGAATAAATCAAAAAAGACTTAGAATATACCCGGTACTCAAATTGTTCTTGAGCAGTTTTATTCACATGTGGAGACTTTAAAACAGTGACAACTTTTCGCATTTCATGTTTTGAAAACGACTTCAAAAAAATGGGCAAAGACTTTTTTTTTATGAAAAACCGTAAAAATTTTTTTAGTACTCTCTTGTCTTTACAAGAAATTCTTAAATACAAAAACATTATTATTTTTAAACCGAATCAGAAGAAGTGGGATTTGAACCCACGATATAGTTCATATTCTATATAAAGATTTAGCAGATCTTCGCTTTAAACCCCTCAGCCATTCTTCTGCAAAGCCTAATTTGCTATAAATATTGCTTTATAAAATAAAAGATAAATAACCATTGGATCAAAACACAGAACGATTAATGACAAAGCTAATACTGAAATTAAAAGAGCTTTTTGAGTTCTTATAGGAACATACAATTTTCCGACTAAAGTATTTTCAAAGTATAAAATTTTAATTAGTCGAATATAATAAAACGTTGAAATAACGCTTAAAACAATACTTATAACTGAAACTAAGTAAGCCGAAGATTTAATGGCAACGGAGAAAACACCTATTTTAATTAAAAATCCAACAAGAGGTGGAATCCCTGCAAGTGAGAATAAAGTCATCGCTAAAATAAATGCCAGCATTGGATTCGATTCTTTTAGTAAAACTAAATCTCCTAATTCTTTGTTATTTTTATTATAATAAATATCTCTTTTTTGAATTAAAAACAAATAAACAGCCCAGAAACTTAGTCCCGAAATCATGTAAATCGCTAAATAGTAAAACATCATTAAAATCCCTTCAACATTTCCAGTACTAAAAGACAGTAATAAATAACCTGTATGACTTATAGAACTATATGCAAGCAAAGTTTTTAATTTTCGCTGCTCCAGTCCACCTAATGCACCCACAAAAATACTTAATACAGCTAAAGCGAAAAAATAAATTTGAAAATCATTTACGAAAATTTCATAAAAACTTACATAACAAAGCCGCATTAATAAAACAAACAAACTTATTTTTGGAATAACCGCAAAGAAGAAAGTTGTGGTGCTTGGTGAGCCTTCATAAACATCTAACGACCAAAAGTGAAATGGCGCTATTGATAGTTTAATGAATAAACTTACACAGATTAAAAAAAAACCTATTGAAACTAAATCCAAATTAACCATAGAACAATCTATTGGTGTCAAAATTGGCGCATTAAAAACTTGGTATAGTTCTGAAATTTGATAGAAAATTGACAAGCTACTCTCAATGCTTGTTTTAGCGATATTAGATAAACTTGGGAAGAACTCAAAAGCTGAAAACGACTTTATAAAGCTAACATCGTAATATATTAAAAATAATCCATTTACGAATTCTTGATTAATAATCCAATCCAAGATAAAAATACTGGTCAAAAAATCAATAAAAAAATAACTAAAAATAGGATAGACCAAAAAATCTTCATTGCAACTTGCTTGTAAAAAACTACTTGGAAAACTTTGAGAAAGAACACTGACTTCATAATTAAAAAAACACCAATCAAGCAAATTATCTGGGGTCGTTGAATAAGGTTGTGGCAGATTAGTTTGAAAATTTTCTCCTAAATAAGCACTGCAAGATAGGATTGATGGATCAAAAATAATTGCGCTTCCTAAATTTAAATTATTTTGAGTTGGTAATGATAGTAAAGAAAAAAACATCCTAAGATCGTCAAAAATTAAACTACCCATACATCCATAAACTATAGAAGATCCAAATAAAAAAAAGGCTGATGATAGAGCACCAATAATAAAATATTTTAAACCACTTTCTATCGAATAACTTGAATTGCGTTTGAAGGCAGACATAATATAAAAAGCTATACTATGCAACTCAATTGCAAGGTAAGCAGTAATCAAATCATTTGCTGAACACAGTAATAATAGACCTAAAACTGAAATAGTAATCAACACAACATATTCAAAATTATTTTGAATAGGCTCGTCTCTGAAAGAAATATTAATAATTGTCAAGAATGCTACTGATGTAATACAGATCAATAATTTTGTAGCAAAACTTAAATAGTCATTAATGATAAAATTATTACTATTAAATGAGTTCATTATTAGTAAATCTTCATTTAACAAAAGAAATAATGACAAAATAACAAACAAAGAACCTATGTAATAAACTTGTTGATTTAATATAATAAAACCGGCTCTACGTTGGTAAGCTGTACTAACTGCGTAAAAAGTAAATTGAAGAATAGAACAACTTAAAAAAAGCTCCGCCGAAAGAGACATTTCTTTTAAATGATATATTTGAAATAATTCTTGATTCATCATAATTCGTTAAGACTGGGACTCGAACCCAATAGTTAAAACCATAGATAATTATTTATCACTTTCTTAACTGTAAAGTCAGAAATTCTAGTTAACTTTGTAATTTACTAATTTTGTTTCAATCACTCCAATTAAAGGAACTAAAATGATAAAAAACGAAAAATAGTAAACTGACGCTATTTGGCCTAATGCAATAAACGGATCTGTAATTGGCGCTTGTCCAACTACCATTAATGTAATAAAGTCAGCAATTAATAACCAATAAAATACTTTAAATAAAGGTCGATAAGTTGTATTTCTAATATAACCCGTATAAGTAAATGGAATTAAAAGCATAACTAGAATAGCTCCTACCATAGCAACAATACCCGCAGCTTTATGAGGAATAGATCGTAGAATTGCGTAAAAAGGCAAAAAGTACCATTCTGGAACTAGATGTTTTGGGGTTTCCATAGGATCAGCTGGAATACAGTTATCAGGATGATTTAACAAATTCGGGAAAAAAAATACAAATACGCCAAAGAATAATACAAAGCATGTAAACGCAAATAAATCTTTAGCAAAATAATACGGATAAAATGGCACATCATCCACACCAGTATCAGAACCGATAGGACTTGTAGAACCATCTTTATGCAGTAACGCTAAATGGATAATAGTTAAACCTGCGATTAAAAATGGTAACAAAAAATGAACGCTATAAAACCGGCGCAATGTTGGAGCGTTTACAGTAAAACCTCCCCATAACCATTCTACAATAGTTTGACCGCCGAACGGGATAGCAGTAACCATGTTAGTAATTACAGTTGCTCCCCAAAAACTCATTTGCCCCCAAGGTAAGACATAACCTGTAAAAGCAGTTCCCATAATTAATAAAAATAAAATTACTCCAGAGCACCAAAGTAACTGTCTGGGTTTCATGTACGATCCATAGTATAATCCTCGAAAAATGTGAGAATACACTATAATAAAAAACATTGATGCACCGTTCGCATGAACATAGCGAATAAACCAACCGTTTGGAACATCTCGCATAATATACTCTACACTTGAAAAAGCCAGATCTATATTAGCAGTATAATGTGTTGATAATAAAATACCTGATAAAATTTGAATAACTAGGCACATACCAGCCAAAGAACCAAAACTCCAGGCGTAAGTTAAACCAATCGGTGTTGGGTAATGAACTAAGTGGCAGTCGACAAAACCTAAAAGATAATTTTTATTCCATCGAAATTTATTTAAAGATACATTTCTAGCTCGAGTTCGTGTTGCCAATGCAGTTTGTTTGACAATTTCATTTAGACCTAGGTCATTTTTGTTTAAAAAGTTAGTCACCATTTATAATTAAAAATATTACATTAAAACAGTTGCAGATAAGTGCGGCTCAAGATTTCCCCACCAATAGATGTTAATAAACAAAAATAACCATACAACATCCACAAAGTGCCAATACCAAATTGCTGATTCAAATCCAAAATGATGAGTAGTAGTTTGCTGACTTAAGACAATTCGAATAAATGACACTAACAACGCGATAGTACCCGCAAAAACGTGAAAACCATGAAATCCTGTTGCCATATAAAAACACGATCCGTAAATTCCATCACTAATGTTAAAAGGTGCGGAAACATATTCTAAGCCTTGAAAATAAGTAAATAAGACAGCCAAAGTAAGAGTATATAATAATGCAATTATAACATGTCGTTTGGCACCTAAAATAATAGCATGATGAGCCCACGTTACAGTAGCCCCAGAGCTTAACAAAATAAAAGTATTAGTTAACGGAACTGTGTAAGTATCAACTGCAATAATTGCTTTAGGAGGCCATACTCCACCAATATTAAATACTGGTGCTAAACTTGAGTGAAAGAACGCCCAAAAAAACGCAAAAAAAAACATAATTTCTGAAGCAATAAACAGAACCATACCAAGTCTTAAACCTCTTTGGACTGCAACAGTATGGTGCTCTTCGTAAGTAGCTTCTCTAACAACATCTCGCCACCAAACAAACATAACTAAAAGTACCAAAAATAAACCGTTTAAAAAAAGGCCCCAACCACCTAACATTTTTTGCATATATAAAACACCACCGCTTGTTAAACAAAAACCTCCTATAGATGCTAAGATAGGCCAAGGGCTAGGATCTACTAGATGAAACTGATGAGTTGTATGTAAATATTTAAAATCAAATTTATTCTTTATATTACTCATAATAAAGGTCCTACTAACTCCATTCAATAGCACCAACGCGCCAAGCGTATACATAACCAATACCAAGTTCTACCAAAAATTCAACCATAGACCAAAAACCTAGTAGATCTAACTGCGAAATCGAAACACACCACGGCAGCAAAAAAATAATTTCAATATCAAATAAAATAAATAAAATTGCTATAATATAAAACCGAATATTAAACTGATTTCGAGTATCACCATACGGATCAAATCCACATTCGTACGTAGAGAGTTTTTCTGTTTCAGGACTTTGACTTACTAAAAAATATGATAAAATAACGATTAGTAAAGCAAGAAAAATTGCAAAGCACAAATATATAAAAATTCCTAAATATTCTTCTTTCATTGCAGAACTTTTTAATAAATTAAATTGTTCAAAATAACTGTTAGAATCTGCGAAGTTTTTAACAAAAAAATTAATATCCATCTAATGAAAAATAAAATTAAAAAAAATTAGTAGTACTAGATCTTAGTATTTTATAACAATTTATTAAAACTGACGAATTATAACTAAATGAATCTTTACCATTGTTATTAAAAAAATCATCCAGCCAGTTTTTCACTTTTGTGTCATAAACTTTAATTTTAGATGATTTCAAAGGCGAAGTCCAAGATTTAGCGATTGGCGAATTTTGTTTGTTTAAATAAAAACTTAAGCTTGTTAAAGTTTGCCCAGCATAAAATTGAAAACTTACATAATTTTTAAAATTAAATGAGTTTATCGAATCAAAATTTAAAAGTTGATTATCTTTTTTATTACTAAAAAACATTAAAGATTTACTGTTGGCATACATTCGTCTTGTAATTTGCCAATTAGTTTTCGCATCTTTTTTAAAATGCAATAATTTAGTTGTTCTTTTAATTAATCCCTGAGTATTAATATACGTTTCACTCTCTTCTAAAAACAAATTATTTGGTAAATAAAAATAGTCTTTGAACATTTTTTTTTTTAACTTGTCGTAAACAACCTTATTCAAAGATCTTACATTCTGATCCACGAAAATTTGGTTTTTGAATGAACTGCTTCTTAAGTTGAACATGTTTAATAGATGTAGATCTGTTAATTTTTTCATGTTAGCTGTTGCACTTAATGAAACGTTAATATAATACAACCCAAAAAAATTAACAAAATCCTCCGATGAAAGAGGTAAAAATTTATTTAAAGACTGAATTCCCACGTTACTTATGTTATGATTTAATATATTTAACCCGTTCCAAGCGATTTGTAATAAACCAGCATATTTAAAAATATGAACAAAAAGTTTTGAGTCACTTCGTTTAAAAAGTTCAGTATTAGTAATGATTAAAGGAAATTCTGCGTTTGTAATATCCTGACAAACTAAATGAGTACCTTCTGCTAATGATTTTACAATTTGAAAATTTGAACCTAAATTGTGTGCAGGAAAAGTTAGGTCTAACATAGATCCAATATTAAATAGTTTGAAATCGCCTTTAAGAAAACGTTGCCGTAAATTCAAATTTAACACATATCCTTCATATCTAGGATTAGTGTTTAATAAAATAGCTAAAGTTGACATTTGAATTTTTGGCTTTTGTGTTAACGGTGACAACTGATAAGCAGATTCTAAATCATTTAAAGATTTATAATTTTCAACTTTCCTTAAATCAATGAAAGAACAGCTTTGTTTTAAAAGATACAACATGTTCAAAGTTTCTAAACTTATGTTTTCAAATGCAAAAATTAAAGATAATCCGTTTTGTTTTTGAAAATTCAAATGATCCACAAAATACATCAATTCAGAAACTTCTTTGAAAAAGTTCTCCCAATCAGTTTGTTTAGATGATGACGTTTCTTCAAACATTCCATCAAAAAACAATCGACCTTTGTCAGTCAACCAAGGAATAGTTACATCATTAGGTTCGGCTAAAAAAATCTGATTTTCTCTAATAGATAATCGTAAATTGACTCCGAAACTGTCCATAGGATCAATACCTTCACTTTCAATAAATTCCCATTCTCTAAGCTCGTCTGAAAATGACTTAAGTGTTAATGCTCCCATTTCTTAATACTTTGTTAATAAGCAATAGCGGATTCGAACCACTAACTTTCTCGTTGTAAGCGAGACACTCTACCAATTGAGTTAATCGCTTTTGACGAAAGAGGGACTTGAACCCCCGACAGTTGGATTATGATTCCAACGTTCTAACCAACTGAACTATTCCGCCAGTCAAATCAGAAGAGTTTACAAAACGTTTTTTCTAGATAACTGACGAGAAACTGACTGCTCTTTCACCATTCCTCGATGAAATGACGTTTTAACAGTTAAAAATGCAACAGCAATTACCGCTAAATACAATATTAAACCAGCAATTAAAATTTGTAGTACATACTGAGTGTAAAAAATTTGGCCGAAAACATATACATCTGGCAATGCATCTAAATTATCGTACCAATTAATATACGAATTGTGCTCTTTAAAACAAAGATTTGTATTTTTAGAAAATACTTTTAAAAACGCACCGTAGACTTCAATTAACACAGTAGCACCAATTAGAACCCCTACCGGAAAATAAAGCCGACTCATTTGCAATTCCCTATATTTAATATCTAACATCATAACTACAAACAAAAACAGAATAGCAATTGCACCTAAATAAATAATTAAAAAAAAAAGCGCTAAAAATTCATTCTCAAATAAAAAAAGTAGCATTGAAGCTGATAAAAAGCTTGCTACTAAAAATAAGACTGAATGAAAAGGATTCTTGCTAATGATAACAAGTGAAGCGCTAATAAGTAATAATGCACACATTAAATATGTTAAAAAAATCATTTTATATCAGAGGCAGGATTTGAACCTACAAACTTTAGGGCATGAGCCTAACATGCTAACCAATGCACTTCCCTGACATCACGGTTAAAAACTTTTAAATGATTCCCAAATTCTTTTAGTATTTAAAAAGTTTTGAACCAAAACTCTTGAAAACTATTTTCAGGTTTTATTAATGAAAAAAGGAGTTGAACCTTTCGATTTCAATACCCGAAATAATATAAAAATCGGCCAAATTATTTCATTATGTTCCAGCTACACGTTCCCGTACAGCTACCTTGTTACGACTTCATCCAAATTGTTAATCTCTCAATGGGTTTGATTAAAACCTTCAAGCAAAACTAACTCTTTGCAAGTGACGGGCGGTGTGTACAAGGTCAAGTTACATGTTCACCGCAACGTGCTGATTTGCGATTACTAGTGATTCCAACTTCATACAGACGAGTTGCAGTCTGCAATTCGAACTGGGAAAATTTTTGTGGATTAACGCAAAATTTCTTTTTTGTCACTTTTTGTAATTTTCATTGTAGCACATGTGTAGCCCAATTCATTAGGGTCACATTGACTTGACTTTATTCTTACCTTCCTTCAACTTATCGTTGACCGTACTTTTAAAGCATTTAAAAAGTTTTTGACAAAAAACTTTTTAATACGTAAAAACTTTTTTAAAAGTAAGAGTTGCGCCCGTTTCAGGACTTAACCAAACATCTCACGACACGAGCTGACGACAGTCGTGCAACACCTGTAAAAAAATGTTATACATAAAAAACTACATTAATTTGCATAACGATTTAACTATGTCAAGAATTGGTAAGATTTTGCGCGGATTATCGCATTAAACCACATGCTCCACCACTAGTGTTAGACCCCCGTCAATTCCTTTGAGTTCCAATCTTGCGATCGTACTCCTCAGGCGGAGTGCTTATTGCGTTAGCTTGAAAATCTAAGTAATATTTGAAATATATTACAATTAAATTACAGCACTCAGAATTTACGGCATGGACTACCAGGGTCTCTAATCCTGTTTGCTACCCATGCTTTCGTCCCTCAACGTCAGTTTATGCTAAAAAGTTGCCTTCGCTATTGACATTCCTTTATATATCTACGGATTTCACCCCTGTCGTATAAAATTCTACTTTTCTGCATTAAACTCAAAGTAAAGCAGTGTTAATTGCTACTATAAGATTGGGTCTTAAATTTTGACAAAAAACTTACTTTACCGTCTACGGACTCTTTACGCCCAGTCATGCCGGATAACGCTTGCCCTTCCCGTATTACCGCGGCTGCTGGCACGAGTATTAGCCAGGACTAAATTCAATTAAATAATGTCATTATCTTCTTTAATTAAAGGATCTTACAACTTAAATAAGCCGTCATCACCCAGTTAGTATTGCTGGATCAAACTTTCGTTCATTGGTTACAGTAAATGTTAAACCTCTTTAACACTCCTGCTTCAAAACTGTACGTGACAGTCCCCTGTCATACAGCTCCTCTAGTCTCACATCAATTTCCAGTCATTTGCTGCTTTAATTGACTAGATTTAACTTTTAATTAAAGAAAAATAACTTATCTGAAACTAGTTAGTAAGTGGGCATATATTATTCATTACAAATAACCATTCGCTTTTTACTAAATCCTCTACCTTTAATACCCATAAAGCTAGTAACCGTATCTTTTCAATGAAAAGAAGAGTATCAAGGCTTACCCTGTTCCTTAAAATCTTTTTATGTTAGTAGTTGGTTGCTCTACGCCGAAGCTGCGTGTAGATAATAAGCGTCTAATGGCGGGACCTTATACGCTTGCTTTTATCGATGTTTCGATCGCAGGGACTTCTTCAGTAACCTGAAGGAAGAGACATTCTCCCCCTGCTTGAGGAATTACGACGTTTTAATACAACTTCCTTACGTCAACTATGGTAAAAAATAGATATATCTTTACCCTAACACACTTGCTAGCAGTTCGTCAAACTGAGTCTCTTTCAGTTTTTCACCTCGTTTAACCCAGCTTTATACTTTGATAACAATTCTCCATATATAGGTTACGCTTTTCCTTAATTTACCTACGAAAGGGGGAACGCAAGGTTCCCAAGATTTTAAAGTTAATACAACAAAAATGTCAATACCCAAGAGCTCGTACTTTATTTCTTCACCCTTGAACAGGTCGCACTCCAATATTCCTCACTGCTGGCCGACGTGTCAGCCTGGACCTTATTTCAGTTCCAGTGTGGTTGATCATCCTCCAAGACCAACTAAAGATCATGGGCTTGGTGAGCTTTTAATTCACCAACAACCTAATCTTATGCAGATTTATCTTTCAGCGGAATTAACCTTTATAACTATTTAGTATTTAAACTTAATAAATAAGTTTTTGTCCTAAACTGAAAGGGAAAATTCTACGAGTACTCACCCGTACGCCACGAAAACTAAAACTTCCGTTTGACTTGCATGTGTTAAGCATACTACTAGCGTTCATCCTGAGCCAGGATCAAACTCATATGTTTGTAATTATATATATTTATAAGTTAAAAAATTATATAATTAGTTCGAATTAAAATCTAAAATTAAACTAAAAATAAATATTTAGTTCAAGTATATAAAAAGTTTATTAAAATTAATTTAGTACTTGTTAGCTCAAAATCTTACAATTCTTACACACCAAGCCTATCTACGTAATACTCTTTTACATTTTTAAAAAATTTGTTTTGAGGCTAATTTCTCACTTAGATGCTTTCAGTGATTATTTATTATAAATGTAGCTACTCGACTATGCTATTGGTATAACAATCGATTCACCATGGATTTACTTTTCCCGGTCCTCTCGTACTAAGGTTTACTCCTCTCAATTTTTTACACTTGCGGTAGATAGGGACCAAACTGTTTCACAACGTTCTAAACTCAGATCATGTACCGCCTTCATTGGCGAACAGCCAAACCCTTGGAACCACCTACAGCTCCAGGATGCGATAATAGTATAGTCGGGCGAATGTTACCATTCAGTACCCGCTAATCCAAAACCGTACGTGAGCGTCTCCACTCATACGGCTCCTACTGGCAAGAAGTTCTCCTAACCTCCAAAGTTAATATTTAGTAGAATGAATTTGATCATGACAAAATCCGTGTATAAATTCAATTTTGCTTGTTCTTTTACCATTTTTATCAAATACATGATGTAACTCGATAATATCCATTGGTGTAAAAACAAGATCACATTGAGCACAAGAAAAGTTTTGTTTTTTCAACAAAGACCTTAAATTCTTTGTACGAGGATGTTGATATGATAGTCTCTCTGCAAAATATGGAACATTACTATCATAAAGAGAAGCACCAGGTTTTACTTTCACAAACTTACGGACTCTAGTTTTATCATGTCGATCTAGTATTATGGCTTTTCCTTTTTCGTTAATGTATCCAAAATTCCAACCTCTAACACTAAAGCATTTCTGCTTGGCATTATTAGCGCTACGATAACGCTTCTTTGCCCACCGCCAAAGCACTTTCCAAAACCACTCGTCTAATCGAGAGAAAGTTCTCGTAGATTGTGTGACTGAATGATACCAAGTCCATCCTTTTATCGTACTAGACAAGCGTTCAACAACTCGTCCTAAAGGAGCTCCTTTAAAATCAATTAAGATCTTCTTAAGATTTTGTTTATGTCTTTTCACTGCATCCCGTGAAGGATGAGTAAGAAGCTTAAATATTTGAGGAACACCTCGAGTATTTTTCACTCCACGATGTATTGAGCAAGATTTTGTACAAAAATGATACCCAAGAAAATCTAAACCTACAGGGCCAGAGGTTCCTGGTTTGTTTTCCATCGAATGACCTATACGAGTCTTTTCTTCAGAAAGATTAAGACCTCTCGGTTTCAGAAAATTAATAATAATCTCTTTAACCTTTAATGTATCATCCAGTGTTTTAGCGAAAACAACAAAATCATCAGCATATCGAACAAGTTTAATTTTATTCTTTCCAAACTCGCTTTCAACAGTGGTTTCCATCCCATGAAGAGCGATATTCATGAGTAAAGGGGATAAAACACCCCCTTGTGGAGTACCCGCTTCGTTAATTTCACTAGATTCTTCCAAGGTGGTATGCATTATACCCGCTTTAAGCCAAGACTTAATTTGGTTGTGAAATGTTCTAGTCGTATTTAGTTGACTCAGAAGAAATTCATGGTCAATCTGATCAAAACACTTCTCTATATCAGCATCCAAAAAGAATTTTGGACCCCCTTAAAGTTGCCTAGCTATACACCATTTAGCATCAGCAGCGCTATAACCTGGGCGAAAACCATAAGAATTTATTTCAAATCTAGCTTCCCATTCAGGTTCTAGCACTAGTTTAATTAGCATCTGTTTGGCTCGATCTTCTATCGTGGGTATACCTAAAGGCCGAAGTTTTCCTCCAGCTTTAGGTATAAAAACCCTTTTGATTTTTGAAGCCTTACCATCCATTACTAATCTCTTGGTAAGTTGAAGACGTTGCTTAGGCGTCAACTTAAAAACTCCATCTATACCAGCCGTTGTTTTTCCTCTATTATCTTGGGTTACCGATCTAACAGCTAAAAACTTAGCGTGTTGAGATTTAACAAGTATTCGCTGATAATATCGGACTAAATTAATATTACCTTTTTTGGCGCTACAGAAAATTTTATACTGAAGGTCGTAAACCTTAATATGGACTGATTTCCAATCTATATTTTTCCATTTATTCGCAACCATCAAATTCAACAACGTTGAGGATCAAGGGCTCCCGCAGTTAACTGTAGCCTTGCTCAGCTTTGTACGTCAGCATATGCATAGAATTACCAATGCCATTAGCTTCTTACAAGATCTTAACACGTGATAGCTTATAGTGAAATCCCACCGGGTAAAACCCGGAGCGTATCACGTGGTTACTTCGTTCCAATCTTTCATAAACATAAATGTCTCTCCTACTATGCACCGAGATCTTCAGCCTCCTGACCTTCCTTGTTGTACTTTCTGGCCTGAAATGTGATCTATCCCTCTATTTAGGGCCCTGGGCGCCTCATGGCGTCGCACTATTACCCAAAGTTCCTCGTGACGGCACTTTACTACATAGGTTCGCTTTCGCTAGACTCATCTATGGCGTTCTAATAAATAGCTTCGACAGTGCGTGTCTAACTATAAACTTTTAGCCCTGCTTCCGCGTTTGCATGATTTCAGCATGTAAAATACGTAGGGAAATCCACGTGATGACTCGTGGACGACTATGATTAATATCTGATGGAGGCTAGATATATGGGAGTGGTTACCCATCTGAAAGATTAGTTATCAGTATAGTTAACACGGATGCTAACACTGCAGCTGCACGACGGCATCTATCTCCGTCTTTACGCTAACGAGTCGCACCCAACATCGAGGTGCCAAACCACCCCGTCGATATGGTCTCTAGAGGGTGATTAGCCTGTTATCCCCGGCGTACCTTTTATTCGTTGAGCGATGACCATTTCCACTCAGAATCATCGGATCACTATAACCGACTTTCGTCCCTGCTTGATTTGTCAATCTTACAGTCAGGCAAATATGTACTATTATGCTTTAGAGTTGTTGTAGTTCAACCCAAATTTACCGTCGCACGCCTCCGTTACTCTTTAGGAGGCGACCGCCCCAGTCAAACTACCCATTATACACTGTCTTAATTAATAAGTAATAAAAAATTTTTAGAGTGGTATTTCACTAACGTCTTTCTTATTCGCTTACGCAAAGAGATACAAAAAAACTTCCCACTTATTCTACACAAAAAAAAATTTATTACAATATATAAATGCAATTACAGTAGGCAAGTGATCTCTCAACTCACCCCTGATTCAAAACCGTGCGTGAAGGTTTCCCTTCACACGGCTCCTCTTTCCTAAAACTTTTAATCATGGCAATGATTATGAAAAGCTTGAAAGTTCCAGTAGTGATCCGCACTTTCGGAAACCTTTAGCACTATATTGTAGATTTCAATTAAATCACCAGATAAAAATTTTAAACCACAGATGTTAGACTTCTTATATCGTCTTGAACACTCGTAAATCTTTTTTTGTATTCTTCAAATTCTTCGTTAAATTTTTCTCCAGTTGATGGAGGGAGTTTAATCAACTTTATTTCTGATTTTCATTTCATTAACTTTAATCATAAATTAATTTGAACGTATATAAATACAGAAAGAATTTACAAATAGGAAAGTGGGTACGTGGGCTTATATTGTTCATTACAAACAACCATTCGCTTTTTACCCAATCTTACTCTTTAAGACTATACGGTTGGCTACCTGCTCTTTATAAAATAAAGTGAAATCTTAGAGGTTTCCTCGTTCCATACATACATTGTTTTGAGCTGAGAGGATCTGAACTTTACACCAGAGACGCTACAGAAAACGAACTTGAGCCTTCACAAACTCAAGTCTTGATCTCTACCCAATATTCAGGGCCTGGGGATCCTCAAATAAGCAGAGAGTATTACTCCCCCAATTTGTGCTATTGGTGCTTCAGACATTCAGTTTGCTAACGCTATCCACCAGTCACTCTTGCTAGAAATGCGTCATGTTTTTACCCTCTAAAACACTTCTTCCCGTTTACGCCAGCTTCATACCCTGAGTTGCCAAACTCAACGCATGTGGCGTACGCTTTTACCTAGTTTTCAAAGGAGAAGGACTTTCACCTTCATGTATTGTATAGTTCACTAGCCAAAGGCATAGTGTTATTGATCGATCGGCCAAATAGTACCTATCTTCTCGATAAAACGAGTCGCACGTAAAGGTGCACGGGGTCTTTCCGTCTAGCCGCAAGAACTCCGCATCTTCACGGAGAATTCAATTTCACTGAGCTTATGTTGGAGACAGTGGGACAGTCGTTACGCCATTCATGCAGGACACCAATTAAATGCCAAGGAATTTCGCTACCTTAGGACCGTCAGAGTTACAGCCGCCGTTTACTGGGAGTTAGGGTTAAAGCCAAAAAACCTTTTCCTTTAGTCTTGCAGCACTGGGCAGGCGTCAGTTTCAATACATCTTCTTACGAATTAGCAGAAACCTGTGAGTTGGATAGGTAGGCCCTCGCAAGCTTTCCCCCCTTTAGAACCGTACGTGAAAGTTTCCATTTCATACGGCTCCAACCATCTAACACAATTAATTAAAGTGAGTTATAACTTCTTATAATTATGCCGCTTTAAGGTTACTGTGAGTCAAAAACTTGATTCTGAAAATTTATATGATAGTTTTATAGTTTTTAAGAAATGTAAAACACTTCTTACACTAAAATAGAATTGATGTATTTCTAAATCTTTAAAATTAAATAAATTTTCGTTACGAACAAAAAATAACCTTTCTGAAGTTTTGTCAACGTACTTTTTGAACTAGTAAAATAGTAACTGCAAAGTTACGAGTTCAAGGCATGCAGCACTTTTGTACATTTTTTATACCTTCAATACAAAGCTTTTAAAATTTCACTTTGAAGTTTAAATGATACAAAGTAAAATATTAAATAAAATTGGCCATACGTGCAAGTCAGCACCCTTTCGGGTTAAATCAAAAGATTCTATTCTGATCATTACAATTCGACATTTGCTTTTTGCACCATCTTCTACCTCCATTCCGTTATAATTTCTTACAAAATTACCTCTTTCATTAAAGAAGAATTGAGGCTTACCAAGTTCTATTCAAAATACATAAATTTACTTAGGTTCTGCACTCTACCCCGGTAGATATCGTTCTAATTACTACTAGCATAAAAAGGACTAGTAGTCCATCTACAAATCTTTCACAATTAACTCCATTTCGAAAGGACTGTTTTTCACGAGGCCTAATAATATGCAGTTTGCTTTCGCTAACCATATAAATCTAGTCTAGCAAACATTGGTCATAGGAGTTTAAACCAACGAATTACATTATCCGGTTGCTTCGCACCCTGGGCTCACACCCAACGCACTCTCCATAGACTTATCCCAATTAGAAAGGATAGTATATTTTTATACATTATTTTGAATAACTTCTTGTCGCACTTTTTAATAAACAGTCGCTGTCCCCGATTTTGTGACAACTTAAAAAGGTTACCCTTCTTAAGTCACTCCTTATTCCGAAGTTACGGAGTCATTTTGCCGAATTCCTTCAACATAATTATCTCAAGCGCCTTAGTTTACTAAACCTGTTCACCTGTGTCGGTTTAGGGTACGGTTACACTATTAAAAGCTATTTCTAGAAAATGCTCTACAACTTTTATTATAACCATCAAATAAAAATCATATTTACATTCTGTCACTTTTAAAAAATAAAAAATTATTTTTGCCTCATTAGACTAAAACTTTCGTTTTTATCCTTAGAGACCGATTAACAATGAAAATACCAAAACGGATTAGCCTTGTTTTGGAAACCTTGAACTTAAGGCGACAATGTTTCACACATTGTTTGTCGTTACTCATACCAACATTTTCATTTCTGATATCTCCATTTTATATCACTATAAAACTTCTTAAATCTACAGAACGTTCTGCTACCATTTAATCTATAAATCTACAACTTCGGCAAACAATTTTAGTTCCATACATTTTCAATGCAAAAAAACTAAACCAATGAGCTGTTACGCTTTCTTTAAAGGATAGCTGCTTCTAAGCTTACCTTTCGATTGTTCACATTTTTTCACAATTTTATCACTTAATTATTTTTAGGAGCCTTAGTTAATAGTCTGGGCTGTTTCCCTCTTGACCATGAATCTTAGCACTCATAGTCTGTCTGTTTAAAGTCATTAAATTAATATTCGAAGTTTCAATAAACTCAGTAAAGCGTTAAACCCCCATTGTTTATCGAGAGCTCTACCCTTAACAAAGTTCTTTAAACGCTCTACTTCAATAGATTTCGCAGAAAACCAGCTATCTCTAAGTTTGATTAGCCTTTCACCCCTAATCACAAATCATCCCAGTATTTTTCCACACACACGGGTTCGGTCCTCCGAAAGGCGTTTCCGCCTAAACTTCAACCTGTTCATGATTAGATCACTTAGTTTCGGGTCTTATTTTAGCGACTAAACAGCAATTTAAAACTTAATTTCTTTGTGCCTCCATACTCTAACTATTTAAGCTCGCCACTAAAATAAACTTGTTGGTCCAATTGGGATAGGTAGGCCCTCGCAAGCTTTCCCCCCCTCATAACCGTGCATGCGACTTTCACCGCACACGGCTAAAGCATGTTAATTCAAGATTGATGTAATATCGATCTTTTCTGGTATATGTAATATCTCATAGTATATGTAGCATGACAGATAGTTTGTTTCCCAAAGCATACTAACTACCATTTTTTACACGGTATTGAACGATGCAGTATACTTAATGCCTGTTCATACCACATAATATCTATTATTCTTATATGCCACCACCAATTCTTTTTGTAAATTTTTTACATATTTTCTAGTTTTGTTCCAATTTGTATTAAACCACTTTTGGTTCAATTTTTCATATCTAGAATTTAATAATTCTTACAAGTACTTGTTGGTTTAACACACCTATAAAATAAGTCAGCACCCTTTCAGGTTAAACCATAGAAATTAAAATTTCGGGTTCTATCCGTACCCATTACAGGTGCAGCATTAGCTTTTTATTCAATCTTCTACCCTCTACCCGATAACAAGAATTGCTTCTTGTCCTCTTGCCTAACAAACAAAAGAGCATAGGGCTTACCACGTTCCCCGTCTTCCATACTTAATATCATCTTTAGCCTCCAACTTTACCCCGTTGATAGTTTAACGTTACTATCTAAAGAGCATAAAGCTTTAGATCTTTATCAAATTATTTGATTTTGTCATGGTTGATCAAATACACCTTTACGAGGCTTCGAACATTGGTTCACATTACATTAGACATGGATGATTTATTCTAGCTCCTTCATCTTAAACCACTTAAGAATATGGCTACATTGTCTCTTGAGCTTCACACTTTCAAGTTACTTTGAATGCATGTCAAGATAGAATATCAGCGTAACGTTGCTGATTCCGGATCTCACGGAAATGAAAGACGACACTTCGTGTCGCACTTATGCAAAAGGTACGTCATCATTTTAAAAACTACGACAGATTGTTAGCACTAAATTTCAAAGTCTTTTCACTTTCGCAAAGTCTTTTTCACTGTTCCCTTACGGTACTTTCCACTATCAGTCAATAAGATTCCTAGACTTTGAGGGTGGGCCCTCAGTATTCAAATGGATCATGACTTGATCTATTTTACTAAACAAAAACTAAAATTTTATTTTACAGGGCTATCCTATCCATAGGCTACCTTCTATGGCTATTAATTATTAAATAAAATATTTAAGTTTTTTAGTCTTGATTGCGTTCGCTCGCCACTACTGACAACGTCTCGGTTGATTTTAAGTTTTGGCTACTTAGATGATTCAATTCACCAAATTTTTTGTTTAAAACTTTTTAAACAATTCTTCTATCAGTTGAAGATCGATTTGTCGAATTTATGGAAAATTGCATTTCTCAGTACTAGTATACTCCACGCAACATTTCGTCAGAAAACGTCCATATAAAACTCTTATTGCTTAAGTATCCTTTTAGTGCTGTAATAACTTTTTATTGTTTTACTTACTTTCTATACAACGAGGCGAATAACAGGATTTGAACCTGTGACTTTTAGAATCACAACCTAATACTCTAACCAACTGAGTTATACTCGCCTTAATCAACACTTTTTCATTAAAAGATGTTTTCTCACGTTTTAATATATAAATTTTTATATTCTTAATGGGGATTGAACCCATATTCCTACTGTGAAAGAGTAGTGTCCTAACCATTAGACGATAAGAACTTCGTTATTTTTTAAAAACAAAACTGATAATAAGCATTTAAATTAAAATTCTAAAATTCTTTCAAATATTTCTTCCCTCTATTATAGTTCAAAAAATTTGGTATGTTTTTTTTACTCCTTAAAATTTGATTTAATCAACCTATTAGAAGTGAGTAGTACCAACTCAAAAAATTAAAAAATTAATTTGAAGAAAAGTTATTTAAGATTTTTCATCTTCAAATATTTCTTCCCTCTATTATAGTTCAAAAAATTTGGTATGTTTTTTTTACTCCTTAAAATTTGATCTAATCAACCTATTAGAAGTGAGTAGTACCAACTCAAAAAATTAAAAAATTAATTTCTGTTCAAATTGAAGAAAAGTTATTTAAGATTTTTCATCTTCAAATATTTCTTCCCTCTATTATAGTTCAAAAAATTTGGTATGTTTTTTTTACTCCTTAAAATTTGATCTAATCAACCTATTAGAAGTGAGTAGTACCAACTCAAAAAATTAAAAAATTAATTTCTGTTCAAATTGAAGAAAAGTTATTTAAGATTTTTCATCTTCAAATATTTCTTCCCTCTATTATAGTTCAAAAAATTTGGTATGTTTTTTTTACTCCTTAAAATTTGATCTAATCAACCTATTAGAAGTGAGTAGTACCAACTCAAAAAATTAAAAAATTAATTTGAAGAAAAGTTATTTAAGATTTTTCATCTTCAAATATTTCTTCCCTCTATTATAGTTCAAAAAATTTGGTATGTTTTTTTTACTCCTTAAAATTTGATCTAATCAACCTATTAGAAGTGAGTAGTACCAACTCAAAAAATTAAAAAATTAATTTCTGTTCAAATTGAAGAAAAGTTATTTAAGATTTTTCATCTTCAAAATTATTTTTCATCTTCAAATATTTCTTCCCTCTATTATAGTTCAAAAAATTTGGTATGTTTTTTTTACTCCTTAAAATTTGATCTAATCAACCTATTAGAAGTGAGTAGTACCAACTCAAAAAATTAAAAAATTAATTTCTGTTCAAATTGAAGAAAAGTTATTTAAGATTTTTCATCTTCAAATATTTCTTCCCTCTATTATAGTTCAAAAAATTTGGTATGTTTTTTTTACTCCTTAAAATTTGATCTAATCAACCTATTAGAAGTGAGTAGTACCAACTCAAAAAATTAAAAAATTAATTTCTGTTCAAATTGAAGAAAAGTTATTTAAGATTTTTCATCTTCAAAATTATTTTTCATCTTCAAATATTTCTTCCCTCTATTATAGTTCAAAAAATTTGGTATGTTTTTTTTACTCCTTAAAATTTGATCTAATCAACCTATTAGAAGTGAGTAGTACCAACTCAAAAAATTAAAAAATTAATTTGAAGAAAAGTTATTTAAGATTTTTCATCTTCAAATATTTCTTCCCTCTATTATAGTTCAAAAAATTTGGTATGTTTTTTTTACTCCTTAAAATTTGATCTAATCAACCTATTAGAAGTGAGTAGTACCAACTCAAAAAATTAAAAAATTAATTTCTGTTCAAATTGAAGAAAAGTTATTTAAGATTTTTCATCTTCAAATATTTCTTCCCTCTATTATAGTTCAAAAAATTTGGTATGTTTTTTTTACTCCTTAAAATTTGATCTAATCAACCTATTAGAAGTGAGTAGTACCAACTCAAAAAATTAAAAAATTAATTTCTGTTCAAATTGAAGAAAAGTTATTTAAGATTTTTCATCTTCAAAATTATTTTTCATCTTCAAATATTTCTTCCCTCTATTATAGTTCAAAAAATTTGGTATGTTTTTTTTACTCCTTAAAATTTGATCTAATCAACCTATTAGAAGTGAGTAGTACCAACTCAAAAAATTAAAAAATTAATTTGAAGAAAAGTTATTTAAGATTTTTCATCTTCAAATATTTCTTCCCTCTATTATAGTTCAAAAAATTTGGTATGTTTTTTTTACTCCTTAAAATTTGATCTAATCAACCTATTAGAAGTGAGTAGTACCAACTCAAAAAATTAAAAAATTAATTTCTGTTCAAATTGAAGAAAAGTTATTTAAGATTTTTCATCTTCAAAATTATTTTTCATCTTCAAATATTTCTTCCCTCTATTATAGTTCAAAAAATTTGGTATGTTTTTTTTACTCCTTAAAATTTGATCTAATCAACCTATTAGAAGTGAGTAGTACCAACTCAAAAAATTAAAAAATTAATTTGAAGAAAAGTTATTTAAGATTTTTCATCTTCAAATATTTCTTCCCTCTATTATAGTTCAAAAAATTTGGTATGTTTTTTTTACTCCTTAAAATTTGATCTAATCAACCTATTAGAAGTGAGTAGTACCAACTCAAAAAATTAAAAAATTAATTTGAAGAAAAGTTATTTAAGATTTTTCATCTTCAAATATTTCTTCCCTCTATTATAGTTCAAAAAATTTGGTATGTTTTTTTTACTCCTTAAAATTTGATCTAATCAACCTATTAGAAGTGAGTAGTACCAACTCAAAAAATTAAAAAATTAATTTCTGTTCAAATTGAAGAAAAGTTATTTAAGATTTTTCATCTTCAAAATTATTTTTCATCTTCAAATATTTCTTCCCTCTATTATAGTTCAAAAAATTTGGTATGTTTTTTTTACTCCTTAAAATTTGATCTAATCAACCTATTAGAAGTGAGTAGTACCAACTCAAAAAATTAAAAAATTAATTTGAAGAAAAGTTATTTAAGATTTTTCATCTTCAAATATTTCTTCCCTCTATTATAGTTCAAAAAATTTGGTATGTTTTTTTTACTCCTTAAAATTTGATCTAATCAACCTATTAGAAGTGAGTAGTACCAACTCAAAAAATTAAAAAATTAATTTGAAGAAAAGTTATTTAAGATTTTTCATCTTCAAAATTATTTTTCATCTTCAAATATTTCTTCCCTCTATTATAGTTCAAAAAATTTGGTATGTTTTTTTTACTCCTTAAAATTTGATCTAATCAACCTATTAGAAGTGAGTAGTACCAACTCAAAAAATTAAAAAATTAATTTGAAGAAAAGTTATTTAAGATTTTTCATCTTCAAATATTTCTTCCCTCTATTATAGTTCAAAAAATTTGGTATGTTTTTTTTACTCCTTAAAATTTGATCTAATCAACCTATTAGAAGTGAGTAGTACCAACTCAAAAAATTAAAAAATTAATTTGAAGAAAAGTTATTTAAGATTTTTCATCTTCAAATATTTCTTCCCTCTATTATAGTTCAAAAAATTTGGTATGTTTTTTTTACTCCTTAAAATTTGATCTAATCAACCTATTAGAAGTGAGTAGTACCAACTCAAAAAATTAAAAAATTAATTTCTGTTCAAATTGAAGAAAAGTTATTTAAGATTTTTCATCTTCAAATATTTCTTCCCTCTATTATAGTTCAAAAAATTTGGTATGTTTTTTTTACTCCTTAAAATTTGATCTAATCAACCTATTAGAAGTGAGTAGTACCAACTCAAAAAATTAAAAAATTAATTTCTGTTCAAATTGAAGAAAAGTTATTTAAGATTTTTCATCTTCAAAATTATTTTTCATCTTCAAATATTTCTTCCCTCTATTATAGTTCAAAAAATTTGGTATGTTTTTTTTACTCCTTAAAATTTGATCTAATCAACCTATTAGAAGTGAGTAGTACCAACTCAAAAAATTAAAAAATTAATTTGAAGAAAAGTTATTTAAGATTTTTCATCTTCAAAATTATTTTTCATCTTCAAATATTTCTTCCCTCTATTATAGTTCAAAAAATTTGGTATGTTTTTTTTACTCCTTTAAATTTGATCTAATCAACCTATTAGAAGTGAGTAGTACCAACTCAAAAAATTAAAAAATTAATTTGAAGAAAAGTTATTTAAGATTTTTCATCTTCAAATATTTCTTCCCTCTATTATAGTTCAAAAAATTTGGTATGTTTTTTTACTCCTTAAAATTTGATCTAATCAACCTATTAGAAGTGAGTAGTACCAACTCAAAAAATTAAAAAATTAATTTCTGTTCAAATTGAAGAAAAGTTATTTAAGATTTTTCATCTTCAAAATTATTTTTCATCTTCAAATATTTCTTCCCTCTATTATAGTTCAAAAAATTTGGTATGTTTTTTTTACTCCTTAAAATTTGATCTAATCAACCTATTAGAAGTGAGTAGTACCAACTCAAAAAATTAAAAAATTAATTTCTGTTCAAATTGAAGAAAAGTTATTTAAGATTTTTCATCTTCAAAATTATTTTTCATCTTCAAATATTTCTTCCCTCTATTATAGTTCAAAAAATTTGGTATGTTTTTTTTACTCCTTAAAATTTGATCTAATCAACCTATTAGAAGTGAGTAGTACCAACTCGAAAAATTAAAAAATTAATTTCTGTTCAAATTGAAGAAAAGTTATTTAAGATTTTTCATCTTCAAATATTTCTTCCCTCTATTATAGTTCAAAAAATTTGGTATGTTTTTTTTACTCCTTAAAATTTGATCTAATCAACCTATTAGAAGTGAGTAGTACCAACTCGAAAAATTAAAAAATTAATTTCTGCTCAAATTGAAGAAAAGTTATTTAAGATTTTTCATCTTCAAATATTTCTTCCCTCTATTATAGTTCAAAAAATTTGGTATGTTTTTTTTACTCCTTAAAATTTGATCTAATCAACCTATTAGAAGTGAGTAGTACCAACTCAAAAAATTAAAAAATTAATTTGAAGAAAAGTTATTTAAGATTTTTCATCTTCAAATATTTCTTCCCTCTATTATAGTTCAAAAAATTTGGTATGTTTTTTTTACTCCTTAAAATTTGATCTAATCAACCTATTAGAAGTGAGTAGTACCAACTCGAAAAATTAAAAAATTAATTTCTGTTCAAATTGAAGAAAAGTTATTTAAGATTTTTCATCTTCAAATATTTCTTCCCTCTATTATAGTTCAAAAAATTTGGTATGTTTTTTTTACTCCTTAAAATTTGATCTAATCAACCTATTAGAAGTGAGTAGTACCAACTCAAAAAATTAAAAAATTAATTTCTGTTCAAATTGAAGAAAAGTTATTTAAGATTTTTCATCTTCAAATATTTCTTCCCTCTATTATAGTTCAAAAAATTTGGTATGTTTTTTTTACTCCTTAAAATTTGATCTAATCAACCTATTAGAAGTGAGTAGTACCAACTCAAAAAATTAAAAAATTAATTTCTGTTCAAATTGAAGAAAAGTTATTTAAGATTTTTCATCTTCAAAATTATTTTTCATCTTCAAATATTTCTTCCCTCTATTATAGTTCAAAAAATTTGGTATGTTTTTTTTACTCCTTAAAATTTGATCTAATCAACCTATTAGAAGTGAGTAGTACCAACTCAAAAAATTAAAAAATTAATTTGAAGAAAAGTTATTTAAGATTTTTCATCTTCAAAATTATTTTTCATCTTCAAATATTTCTTCCCTCTATTATAGTTCAAAAAATTTGGTATGTTTTTTTTACTCCTTAAAATTTGATCTAATCAACCTATTAGAAGTGAGTAGTACCAACTCAAAAAATTAAAAAATTAATTTGAAGAAAAGTTATTTAAGATTTTTCATCTTCAAATATTTCTTCCCTCTATTATAGTTCAAAAAATTTGGTATGTTTTTTTTACTCCTTAAAATTTGATCTAATCAACCTATTAGAAGTGAGTAGTACCAACTCAAAAAATTAAAAAATTAATTTCTGTTCAAATTGAAGAAAAGTTATTTAAGATTTTTCATCTTCAAAATTATTTTTCATCTTCAAATATTTCTTCCCTCTATTATAGTTCAAAAAATTTGGTATGTTTTTTTTACTCCTTAAAATTTGATCTAATCAACCTATTAGAAGTGAGTAGTACCAACTCAAAAAATTAAAAAATTAATTTCTGTTCAAATTGAAGAAAAGTTATTTAAGATTTTTCATCTTCAAAATTATTTTTCATCTTCAAATATTTCTTCCCTCTATTATAGTTCAAAAAATTTGGTATGTTTTTTTTACTCCTTAAAATTTGATCTAATCAACCTATTAGAAGTGAGTAGTACCAACTCGAAAAATTAA
Organism: Nitzschia inconspicua; assembly: GCA_019154785.2. Lineage (NCBI taxonomy): Eukaryota > Bacillariophyta > Bacillariophyceae > Bacillariales > Bacillariaceae > Nitzschia > Nitzschia inconspicua. Next base: position 12,813 of record MW971521.1, on the reverse strand, counting down.
AAAATTAATTTCTGTTCAAATTGAAGAAAAGTTATTTAAGATTTTTCATCTTCAAATATTTCTTCCCTCTATTATAGTTCAAAAAATTTGGTATGTTTTTTTTACTCCTTAAAATTTGATCTAATCAACCTATTAGAAGTGAGTAGTACCAACTCGAAAAATTAAAAAATTAATTTCTGTTCAAATTGAAGAAAAGTTATTTAAGATTTTTCATCTTCAAATATTTCTTCCCTCTATTATAGTTCAAAAAATTTGGTATGTTTTTTTTACTCCTTAAAATTTGATCTAATCAACCTATTAGAAGTGAGTAGTACCAACTCGAAAAATTAAAAAATTAATTTCTGTTCAAATTGAAGAAAAGTTATTTAAGATTTTTCATCTTCAAATATTTCTTCCCTCTATTATAGTTCAAAAAATTTGGTATGTTTTTTTTACTCCTTAAAATTTGATCTAATCAACCTATTAGAAGTGAGTAGTACCAACTCAAAAAATTAAAAAATTAATTTCTGTTCAAATTGAAGAAAAGTTATTTAAGATTTTTCATCTTCAAATATTTCTTCCCTCTATTATAGTTCAAAAAATTTGGTATGTTTTTTTTACTCCTTAAAATTTGATCTAATCAACCTATTAGAAGTGAGTAGTACCAACTCAAAAAATTAAAAAATTAATTTCTGTTCAAATTGAAGAAAAGTTATTTAAGATTTTTCATCTTCAAATATTTCTTCCCTCTATTATAGTTCAAAAAATTTGGTATGTTTTTTTTACTCCTTAAAATTTGATCTAATCAACCTATTAGAAGTGAGTAGTACCAACTCAAAAAATTAAAAAATTAATTTGAAGAAAAGTTATTTAAGATTTTTCATCTTCAAATATTTCTTCCCTCTATTATAGTTCAAAAAATTTGGTATGTTTTTTTTACTCCTTAAAATTTGATCTAATCAACCTATTAGAAGTGAGTAGTACCAACTCAAAAAATTAAAAAATTAATTTGAAGAAAAGTTATTTAAGATTTTTCATCTTCAAATATTTCTTCCCTCTATTATAGTTCAAAAAATTTGGTATGTTTTTTTTACTCCTTAAAATTTGATCTAATCAACCTATTAGAAGTGAGTAGTACCAACTCAAAAAATTAAAAAATTAATTTCTGTTCAAATTGAAGAAAAGTTATTTAAGATTTTTCATCTTCAAATATTTCTTCCCTCTATTATAGTTCAAAAAATTTGGTATGTTTTTTTTACTCCTTAAAATTTGATCTAATCAACCTATTAGAAGTGAGTAGTACCAACTCAAAAAATTAAAAAATTAATTTGAAGAAAAGTTATTTAAGATTTTTCATCTTCAAAATTATTTTTCATCTTCAAATATTTCTTCCCTCTATTATAGTTCAAAAAATTTGGTATGTTTTTTTTACTCCTTAAAATTTGATCTAATCAACCTATTAGAAGTGAGTAGTACCAACTCAAAAAATTAAAAAATTAATTTGAAGAAAAGTTATTTAAGATTTTTCATCTTCAAAATTATTTTTCATCTTCAAATATTTCTTCCCTCTATTATAGTTCAAAAAATTTGGTATGTTTTTTTTACTCCTTAAAATTTGATCTAATCAACCTATTAGAAGTGAGTAGTACCAACTCAAAAAATTAAAAAATATAAAATTTTGTTGAAAATTCTGATAACACTTTAAAAGGTTTTCGTGGAAAAACAGATATTCGCTTGCTCAGTTGCTATTACTACAAAAAAATTGAATTCTGATAAAAGGGAAAAACATTTGAAGGAATTTAGAATTGAAGATGAAAAATAATTTTGAAGATGAAAAATCTTAAATAACTTTTCTTCAAATTAATTTTTTAATTTTTTGAGTTGGTACTACTCACTTCTAATAGGTTGATTAGATCAAATTTTAAGGAGTAAAAAAAACATACCAAATTTTTTGAACTATAATAGAGGGAAGAAATATTTGAAGATGAAAAATAATTTTGAAGATGAAAAATCTTAAATAACTTTTCTTCAAATTAATTTTTTAATTTTTTGAGTTGGTACTACTCACTTCTAATAGGTTGATTAGATCAAATTTTAAGGAGTAAAAAAAACATACCAAATTTTTTGAACTATAATAGAGGGAAGAAATATTTGAAGATGAAAAATAATTTTGAAGATGAAAAATCTTAAATAACTTTTCTTCAAATTAATTTTTTAATTTTTTGAGTTGGTACTACTCACTTCTAATAGGTTGATTAGATCAAATTTTAAGGAGTAAAAAAAACATACCAAATTTTTTGAACTATAATAGAGGGAAGAAATATTTGAAGATGAAAAATCTTAAATAACTTTTCTTCAAATTAATTTTTTAATTTTTTGAGTTGGTACTACTCACTTCTAATAGGTTGATTAGATCAAATTTTAAGGAGTAAAAAAAACATACCAAATTTTTTGAACTATAATAGAGGGAAGAAATATTTGAAGATGAAAAATCTTAAATAACTTTTCTTCAAATTAATTTTTTAATTTTTTGAGTTGGTACTACTCACTTCTAATAGGTTGATTAGATCAAATTTTAAGGAGTAAAAAAAACATACCAAATTTTTTGAACTATAATAGAGGGAAGAAATATTTGAAGATGAAAAATCTTAAATAACTTTTCTTCAATTTGAACAGAAATTAATTTTTTAATTTTTTGAGTTGGTACTACTCACTTCTAATAGGTTGATTAGATCAAATTTTAAGGAGTAAAAAAAACATACCAAATTTTTTGAACTATAATAGAGGGAAGAAATATTTGAAGATGAAAAATAATTTTGAAGATGAAAAATCTTAAATAACTTTTCTTCAAATTAATTTTTTAATTTTTTGAGTTGGTACTACTCACTTCTAATAGGTTGATTAGATCAAATTTTAAGGAGTAAAAAAAACATACCAAATTTTTTGAACTATAATAGAGGGAAGAAATATTTGAAGATGAAAAATCTTAAATAACTTTTCTTCAATTTGAACAGAAATTAATTTTTTAATTTTTTGAGTTGGTACTACTCACTTCTAATAGGTTGATTAGATCAAATTTTAAGGAGTAAAAAAAACATACCAAATTTTTTGAACTATAATAGAGGGAAGAAATATTTGAAGATGAAAAATCTTAAATAACTTTTCTTCAAATTAATTTTTTAATTTTTTGAGTTGGTACTACTCACTTCTAATAGGTTGATTAGATCAAATTTTAAGGAGTAAAAAAAACATACCAAATTTTTTGAACTATAATAGAGGGAAGAAATATTTGAAGATGAAAAATCTTAAATAACTTTTCTTCAAATTAATTTTTTAATTTTTTGAGTTGGTACTACTCACTTCTAATAGGTTGATTAGATCAAATTTTAAGGAGTAAAAAAAACATACCAAATTTTTTGAACTATAATAGAGGGAAGAAATATTTGAAGATGAAAAATCTTAAATAACTTTTCTTCAAATTAATTTTTTAATTTTTTGAGTTGGTACTACTCACTTCTAATAGGTTGATTAGATCAAATTTTAAGGAGTAAAAAAAACATACCAAATTTTTTGAACTATAATAGAGGGAAGAAATATTTGAAGATGAAAAATCTTAAATAACTTTTCTTCAATTTGAACAGAAATTAATTTTTTAATTTTTTGAGTTGGTACTACTCACTTCTAATAGGTTGATTAGATCAAATTTTAAGGAGTAAAAAAAACATACCAAATTTTTTGAACTATAATAGAGGGAAGAAATATTTGAAGATGAAAAATCTTAAATAACTTTTCTTCAATTTGAACAGAAATTAATTTTTTAATTTTTTGAGTTGGTACTACTCACTTCTAATAGGTTGATTAGATCAAATTTTAAGGAGTAAAAAAAACATACCAAATTTTTTGAACTATAATAGAGGGAAGAAATATTTGAAGATGAAAAATAATTTTGAAGATGAAAAATCTTAAATAACTTTTCTTCAAATTAATTTTTTAATTTTTTGAGTTGGTACTACTCACTTCTAATAGGTTGATTAGATCAAATTTTAAGGAGTAAAAAAAACATACCAAATTTTTTGAACTATAATAGAGGGAAGAAATATTTGAAGATGAAAAATCTTAAATAACTTTTCTTCAAATTAATTTTTTAATTTTTTGAGTTGGTACTACTCACTTCTAATAGGTTGATTAGATCAAATTTTAAGGAGTAAAAAAAACATACCAAATTTTTTGAACTATAATAGAGGGAAGAAATATTTGAAGATGAAAAATCTTAAATAACTTTTCTTCAAATTAATTTTTTAATTTTTTGAGTTGGTACTACTCACTTCTAATAGGTTGATTAGATCAAATTTTAAGGAGTAAAAAAAACATACCAAATTTTTTGAACTATAATAGAGGGAAGAAATATTTGAAGATGAAAAATCTTAAATAACTTTTCTTCAAATTAATTTTTTAATTTTTTGAGTTGGTACTACTCACTTCTAATAGGTTGATTAGATCAAATTTTAAGGAGTAAAAAAAACATACCAAATTTTTTGAACTATAATAGAGGGAAGAAATATTTGAAGATGAAAAATCTTAAATAACTTTTCTTCAATTTGAACAGAAATTAATTTTTTAATTTTTTGAGTTGGTACTACTCACTTCTAATAGGTTGATTAGATCAAATTTTAAGGAGTAAAAAAAACATACCAAATTTTTTGAACTATAATAGAGGGAAGAAATATTTGAAGATGAAAAATAATTTTGAAGATGAAAAATCTTAAATAACTTTTCTTCAATTTGAACAGAAATTAATTTTTTAATTTTTTGAGTTGGTACTACTCACTTCTAATAGGTTGATTAGATCAAATTTTAAGGAGTAAAAAAAACATACCAAATTTTTTGAACTATAATAGAGGGAAGAAATATTTGAAGATGAAAAATAATTTTGAAGATGAAAAATCTTAAATAACTTTTCTTCAATTTGAACAGAAATTAATTTTTTAATTTTTTGAGTTGGTACTACTCACTTCTAATAGGTTGATTAGATCAAATTTTAAGGAGTAAAAAAACATACCAAATTTTTTGAACTATAATAGAGGGAAGAAATATTTGAAGATGAAAAATCTTAAATAACTTTTCTTCAAATTAATTTTTTAATTTTTTGAGTTGGTACTACTCACTTCTAATAGGTTGATTAGATCAAATTTTAAGGAGTAAAAAAAACATACCAAATTTTTTGAACTATAATAGAGGGAAGAAATATTTGAAGATGAAAAATCTTAAATAACTTTTCTTCAATTTGAACAGAAATTAATTTTTTAATTTTTTGAGTTGGTACTACTCACTTCTAATAGGTTGATTAGATCAAATTTTAAGGAGTAAAAAAAACATACCAAATTTTTTGAACTATAATAGAGGGAAGAAATATTTGAAGATGAAAAATCTTAAATAACTTTTCTTCAAATTAATTTTTTAATTTTTTGAGTTGGTACTACTCACTTCTAATAGGTTGATTAGATCAAATTTTAAGGAGTAAAAAAAACATACCAAATTTTTTGAACTATAATAGAGGGAAGAAATATTTGAAGATGAAAAATCTTAAATAACTTTTCTTCAAATTAATTTTTTAATTTTTTGAGTTGGTACTACTCACTTCTAATAGGTTGATTAGATCAAATTTTAAGGAGTAAAAAAAACATACCAAATTTTTTGAACTATAATAGAGGGAAGAAATATTTGAAGATGAAAAATCTTAAATAACTTTTCTTCAAATTAATTTTTTAATTTTTTGAGTTGGTACTACTCACTTCTAATAGGTTGATTAGATCAAATTTTAAGGAGTAAAAAAAACATACCAAATTTTTTGAACTATAATAGAGGGAAGAAATATTTGAAGATGAAAAATAATTTTGAAGATGAAAAATCTTAAATAACTTTTCTTCAATTTGAACAGAAATTAATTTTTTAATTTTTTGAGTTGGTACTACTCACTTCTAATAGGTTGATTAGATCAAATTTTAAGGAGTAAAAAAAACATACCAAATTTTTTGAACTATAATAGAGGGAAGAAATATTTGAAGATGAAAAATCTTAAATAACTTTTCTTCAAATTAATTTTTTAATTTTTTGAGTTGGTACTACTCACTTCTAATAGGTTGATTAGATCAAATTTTAAGGAGTAAAAAAAACATACCAAATTTTTTGAACTATAATAGAGGGAAGAAATATTTGAAGATGAAAAATCTTAAATAACTTTTCTTCAATTTGAACAGAAATTAATTTTTTAATTTTTCGAGTTGGTACTACTCACTTCTAATAGGTTGATTAGATCAAATTTTAAGGAGTAAAAAAACATACCAAATTTTTTGAACTATAATAGAGGGAAGAAATATTTGAAGATGAAAAATCTTAAATAACTTTTCTTCAAATTAATTTTTTAATTTTTTGAGTTGGTACTACTCACTTCTAATAGGTTGATTAGATCAAATTTTAAGGAGTAAAAAAAACATACCAAATTTTTTGAACTATAATAGAGGGAAGAAATATTTGAAGATGAAAAATCTTAAATAACTTTTCTTCAAATTAATTTTTTAATTTTTTGAGTTGGTACTACTCACTTCTAATAGGTTGATTAGATCAAATTTTAAGGAGTAAAAAAAACATACCAAATTTTTTGAACTATAATAGAGGGAAGAAATATTTGAAGATGAAAAATAATTTTGAAGATGAAAAATCTTAAATAACTTTTCTTCAATTTGAACAGAAATTAATTTTTTAATTTTTTGAGTTGGTACTACTCACTTCTAATAGGTTGATTAGATCAAATTTTAAGGAGTAAAAAAAACATACCAAATTTTTTGAACTATAATAGAGGGAAGAAATATTTGAAGATGAAAAATCTTAAATAACTTTTCTTCAATTTGAACAGAAATTAATTTTTTAATTTTTTGAGTTGGTACTACTCACTTCTAATAGGTTGATTAGATCAAATTTTAAGGAGTAAAAAAAACATACCAAATTTTTTGAACTATAATAGAGGGAAGAAATATTTGAAGATGAAAAATCTTAAATAACTTTTCTTCAAATTAATTTTTTAATTTTTTGAGTTGGTACTACTCACTTCTAATAGGTTGATTAGATCAAATTTTAAGGAGTAAAAAAAACATACCAAATTTTTTGAACTATAATAGAGGGAAGAAATATTTGAAGATGAAAAATCTTAAATAACTTTTCTTCAAATTAATTTTTTAATTTTTTGAGTTGGTACTACTCACTTCTAATAGGTTGATTAGATCAAATTTTAAGGAGTAAAAAAAACATACCAAATTTTTTGAACTATAATAGAGGGAAGAAATATTTGAAGATGAAAAATCTTAAATAACTTTTCTTCAATTTGAACAGAAATTAATTTTTTAATTTTTTGAGTTGGTACTACTCACTTCTAATAGGTTGATTAGATCAAATTTTAAGGAGTAAAAAAAACATACCAAATTTTTTGAACTATAATAGAGGGAAGAAATATTTGAAGATGAAAAATCTTAAATAACTTTTCTTCAAATTAATTTTTTAATTTTTTGAGTTGGTACTACTCACTTCTAATAGGTTGATTAGATCAAATTTTAAGGAGTAAAAAAAACATACCAAATTTTTTGAACTATAATAGAGGGAAGAAATATTTGAAGATGAAAAATCTTAAATAACTTTTCTTCAAATTAATTTTTTAATTTTTTGAGTTGGTACTACTCACTTCTAATAGGTTGATTAGATCAAATTTTAAGGAGTAAAAAAAACATACCAAATTTTTTGAACTATAATAGAGGGAAGAAATATTTGAAGATGAAAAATCTTAAATAACTTTTCTTCAATTTGAACAGAAATTAATTTTTTAATTTTTTGAGTTGGTACTACTCACTTCTAATAGGTTGATTAGATCAAATTTTAAGGAGTAAAAAAAACATACCAAATTTTTTGAACTATAATAGAGGGAAGAAATATTTGAAGATGAAAAATAATTTTGAAGATGAAAAATCTTAAATAACTTTTCTTCAAATTAATTTTTTAATTTTTTGAGTTGGTACTACTCACTTCTAATAGGTTGATTAGATCAAATTTTAAGGAGTAAAAAAAACATACCAAATTTTTTGAACTATAATAGAGGGAAGAAATATTTGAAGATGAAAAATCTTAAATAACTTTTCTTCAAATTAATTTTTTAATTTTTTGAGTTGGTACTACTCACTTCTAATAGGTTGATTAGATCAAATTTTAAGGAGTAAAAAAAACATACCAAATTTTTTGAACTATAATAGAGGGAAGAAATATTTGAAGATGAAAAATCTTAAATAACTTTTCTTCAAATTAATTTTTTAATTTTTTGAGTTGGTACTACTCACTTCTAATAGGTTGATTAGATCAAATTTTAAGGAGTAAAAAAAACATACCAAATTTTTTGAACTATAATAGAGGGAAGAAATATTTGAAGATGAAAAATCTTAAATAACTTTTCTTCAATTTGAACAGAAATTAATTTTTTAATTTTTCGAGTTGGTACTACTCACTTCTAATAGGTTGATTAGATCAAATTTTAAGGAGTAAAAAAAACATACCAAATTTTTTGAACTATAATAGAGGGAAGAAATATTTGAAGATGAAAAATCTTAAATAACTTTTCTTCAAATTAATTTTTTAATTTTTTGAGTTGGTACTACTCACTTCTAATAGGTTGATTAGATCAAATTTTAAGGAGTAAAAAAAACATACCAAATTTTTTGAGCTATAATAGAGGGAAGAAATATTTGAAGATGAAAAATCTTAAATAACTTTTCTTCAAATTAATTTTTTAATTTTTTGAGTTGGTACTACTCACTTCTAATAGGTTGATTAGATCAAATTTTAAGGAGTAAAAAAAACATACCAAATTTTTTGAACTATAATAGAGGGAAGAAATATTTGAAGATGAAAAATAATTTTGAAGATGAAAAATCTTAAATAACTTTTCTTCAATTTGAACAGAAATTAATTTTTTAATTTTTTGAGTTGGTACTACTCACTTCTAATAGGTTGATTAGATCAAATTTTAAGGAGTAAAAAAAACATACCAAATTTTTTGAACTATAATAGAGGGAAGAAATATTTGAAGATGAAAAATAATTTTGAAGATGAAAAATCTTAAATAACTTTTCTTCAATTTGAACAGAAATTAATTTTTTAATTTTTTGAGTTGGTACTACTCACTTCTAATAGGTTGATTAGATCAAATTTTAAGGAGTAAAAAAAACATACCAAATTTTTTGAACTATAATAGAGGGAAGAAATATTTGAAGATGAAAAATCTTAAATAACTTTTCTTCAAATTAATTTTTTAATTTTTTGAGTTGGTACTACTCACTTCTAATAGGTTGATTAGATCAAATTTTAAGGAGTAAAAAAAACATACCAAATTTTTTGAACTATAATAGAGGGAAGAAATATTTGAAGATGAAAAATCTTAAATAACTTTTCTTCAAATTAATTTTTTAATTTTTTGAGTTGGTACTACTCACTTCTAATAGGTTGATTAGATCAAATTTTAAGGAGTAAAAAAAACATACCAAATTTTTTGAACTATAATAGAGGGAAGAAATATTTGAAGATGAAAAATAATTTTGAAGATGAAAAATCTTAAATAACTTTTCTTCAATTTGAACAGAAATTAATTTTTTAATTTTTTGAGTTGGTACTACTCACTTCTAATAGGTTGATTAGATCAAATTTTAAGGAGTAAAAAAAAACATACCAAATTTTTTGAACTATAATAGAGGGAAGAAATATTTGAAGATGAAAAATCTTAAATAACTTTTCTTCAAATTAATTTTTTAATTTTTTGAGTTGGTACTACTCACTTCTAATAGGTTGATTAGATCAAATTTTAAGGAGTAAAAAAAACATACCAAATTTTTTGAACTATAATAGAGGGAAGAAATATTTGAAGATGAAAAATCTTAAATAACTTTTCTTCAAATTAATTTTTTAATTTTTTGAGTTGGTACTACTCACTTCTAATAGGTTGATTAGATCAAATTTTAAGGAGTAAAAAAAACATACCAAATTTTTTGAACTATAATAGAGGGAAGAAATATTTGAAGATGAAAAATCTTAAATAACTTTTCTTCAAATTAATTTTTTAATTTTTTGAGTTGGTACTACTCACTTCTAATAGGTTGATTAGATCAAATTTTAAGGAGTAAAAAAAACATACCAAATTTTTTGAACTATAATAGAGGGAAGAAATATTTGAAGATGAAAAATCTTAAATAACTTTTCTTCAAATTAATTTTTTAATTTTTTGAGTTGGTACTACTCACTTCTAATAGGTTGATTAGATCAAATTTTAAGGAGTAAAAAAAACATACCAAATTTTTTGAACTATAATAGAGGGAAGAAATATTTGAAGATGAAAAATAATTTTGAAGATGAAAAATCTTAAATAACTTTTCTTCAATTTGAACAGAAATTAATTTTTTAATTTTTTGAGTTGGTACTACTCACTTCTAATAGGTTGATTAGATCAAATTTTAAGGAGTAAAAAAAACATATCAAATTTTTTGAACTATAATAGAGGGAAGAAATATTTGAAGATGAAAAATCTTAAATAACTTTTCTTCAAATTAATTTTTTAATTTTTTGAGTTGGTACTACTCACTTCTAATAGGTTGATTAGATCAAATTTTAAGGAGTAAAAAAAACATACCAAATTTTTTGAACTATAATAGAGGGAAGAAATATTTGAAGATGAAAAATCTTAAATAACTTTTCTTCAAATTAATTTTTTAATTTTTTGAGTTGGTACTACTCACTTCTAATAGGTTGATTAGATCAAATTTTAAGGAGTAAAAAAAACATACCAAATTTTTTGAACTATAATAGAGGGAAGAAATATTTGAAGATAAAAAATCTTAAATAACTTTTCTTCAAATTAATTTTTTAATTTTTTGAGTTGGTACTACTCACTTCTAATAGGTTGATTAGATCAAATTTTAAGGAGTAAAAAAAACATACCAAATTTTTTGAACTATAATAGAGGGAAGAAATATTTGAAGATGAAAAATCTTAAATAACTTTTCTTCAAATTAATTTTTTAATTTTTTGAGTTGGTACTACTCACTTCTAATAGGTTGATTAGATCAAATTTTAAGGAGTAAAAAAAACATACCAAATTTTTTGAACTATAATAGAGGGAAGAAATATTTGAAGATGAAAAATCTTAAATAACTTTTCTTCAATTTGAACAGAAATTAATTTTTTAATTTTTTGAGTTGGTACTACTCACTTCTAATAGGTTGATTAGATCAAATTTTAAGGAGTAAAAAAACATACCAAATTTTTTGAACTATAATAGAGGGAAGAAATATTTGAAGATGAAAAATCTTAAATAACTTTTCTTCAAATTAATTTTTTAATTTTTTGAGTTGGTACTACTCACTTCTAATAGGTTGATTAGATCAAATTTTAAGGAGTAAAAAAAACATACCAAATTTTTTGAACTATAATAGAGGGAAGAAATATTTGAAGATGAAAAATCTTAAATAACTTTTCTTCAAATTAATTTTTTAATTTTTTGAGTTGGTACTACTCACTTCTAATAGGTTGATTAGATCAAATTTTAAGGAGTAAAAAAAACATACCAAATTTTTTGAACTATAATAGAGGGAAGAAATATTTGAAGATGAAAAATCTTAAATAACTTTTCTTCAAATTAATTTTTTAATTTTTTGAGTTGGTACTACTCACTTCTAATAGGTTGATTAGATCAAATTTTAAGGAGTAAAAAAAACATACCAAATTTTTTGAACTATAATAGAGGGAAGAAATATTTGAAGATGAAAAATAATTTTGAAGATGAAAAATCTTAAATAACTTTTCTTCAATTTGAACAGAAATTAATTTTTTAATTTTTTGAGTTGGTACTACTCACTTCTAATAGGTTGATTAGATCAAATTTTAAGGAGTAAAAAAAACATACCAAATTTTTTGAACTATAATAGAGGGAAGAAATATTTGAAGATGAAAAATCTTAAATAACTTTTCTTCAAATTAATTTTTCAATTTTTTGAGTTGGTACTACTCACTTCTAATAGGTTGATTAGATCAAATTTTAAGGAGTAAAAAAAACATACCAAATTTTTTGAACTATAATAGAGGGAAGAAATATTTGAAGATGAAAAATCTTAAATAACTTTTCTTCAAATTAATTTTTCAATTTTTTGAGTTGGTACTACTCACTTCTAATAGGTTGATTAGATCAAATTTTAAGGAGTAAAAAAAACATACCAAATTTTTTGAACTATAATAGAGGGAAGAAATATTTGAAGATGAAAAATCTTAAATAACTTTTCTTCAATTTGAACAGAAATTAATTTTTTAATTTTTTGAGTTGGTACTACTCACTTCTAATAGGTTGATTAGATCAAATTTTAAGGAGTAAAAAAAACATACCAAATTTTTTGAACTATAATAGAGGGAAGAAATATTTGAAGATGAAAAATCTTAAATAACTTTTCTTCAAATTAATTTTTTAATTTTTTGAGTTGGTACTACTCACTTCTAATAGGTTGATTAGATCAAATTTTAAGGAGTAAAAAAAACATACCAAATTTTTTGAACTATAATAGAGGGAAGAAATATTTGAAGATGAAAAATAATTTTGAAGATGAAAAATCTTAAATAACTTTTCTTCAAATTAATTTTTTAATTTTTTGAGTTGGTACTACTCACTTCTAATAGGTTGATTAGATCAAATTTTAAGGAGTAAAAAAAACATACCAAATTTTTTGAACTATAATGGAGGGAAGAAAATGTTTTAAAAAACTT
>JAGRRH010000121.1:0-42810 GCA_019154785.2 Nitzschia inconspicua | reverse complement strand
TTTTGTGTGAGACGCACGGGAGAGAAAACATTCGCTTTCCCGCGCGCGCCCGCCGAACTGACCGGAGTACGAAGGTTATTACGTAGTACGAAGTACCTCTTCATTACCGTACGGCCTAACAGTTAACTGTTAAACGCTATTCTCGAGAACTCCGTCGCCCAAAAAAAAGATTTCACAGTCAATTCCGAGAGATATCATACCGGTAGACCGGTGCTACCAGTACCGCAGTCGTTACCGTAGTGCCGGTACGGTTGGTTTGATACGGTAGTCTCTCTACTACGGTAGCTATCGTATCTCACCAGTCACTCGCAGCTCGCAGTCAATTGTACCAAACCATCCATACACAATATGTCGTCTACCTCCAGAAAACATCAACGACAAAGATGATCAATCTTATACAGAGTGGACAGTACTATACCACGCGCCTGGACAGTTTAAAGGACGAGGCGAATTTTTACGCCTCATGTTGGAAGATGCAGGAGCATCGTACGTGAATTCCGCGGAAAATTTGTATGGTCCCGAAGGCATGATGGATGGCTTTCGTGGTGGCGATGCAGCAACAGCGATCTCTAAACATCATGATTCCGTTACGTTTCCGCTATTGTTTCCACCAGCTATTTGGCATCGACCGAAGGATGCACCCTCCGTCATGGTCAACCAAACGGCCGCCTGTATGGCGTATCTTGGCGATGTTATGGGCTATGCACCCTCAACTCCCGCAGAACGAGCACGTGCCAATGCCGTTACTTTGAATGCTTTGGATTACATTGCCGAAGGTCGGAGTAGTTTTCACCCTGTCAAAAACTCAATGTCGTACAAGGATCAGAAGGATGAGGGAGACAAATGTTCCAAAGAATTTGTTGGGACGCGAATGAAGATCTTCTTGTATCATTTTGCAAAAATCGTTGCAGGAAACGAGACTAGCACATCACCGATTGCAGGTGGATCGGCCGTCACGTACGCTGATTTTGCACTGTTTCATGTGCTGGATGCAACGGTGTCCCAATTCAATACAGAATTCTACGCCCATGCGTGGGATGCTTTTGAGGGCAAGGAACTAAAAGAGTACTATCAATGGATGAAAGACCGACCAAATCTTCAGAAGTATTTCCAATCGGACAGATGCGCGCGTAAGTTTTAGTGTTTCGCGTTGATTTGGATGGAGGAATGCTGCAAACATGGTGATTGAAGTGAAAGCATTGTTTCTTTCTTTTGTCGCTCGTAGCGTTTGCAGGGGACTCCATGATGTAAAGTGGTGGTAGATGACTAAATGATTCGTTCATCATTATAGCGCTGGTGTTGGTTGTACCCGCCGTCCTATTCCCATAAATGAGAAGAGTTTTATTTCTAATGAAAGTAACATCTAACCAGAAAAGTAAGGCATGATTGTGCTTCACTCGAAGTATGATTTTGCTGCTCAATTTGCTTTAAGAGTTGTCAGTCCCATATTGAAAATCATGGTTCATGATAGGAATCGAATCATAATTGTCCGACGCTTCATGCAGATGAAGAGAATACAACATCTCGGCAGCTAGACTCCATGATGTAAAGTGGTGGTAGATGACTAAATGATTCGTTCAACATTATATCTCTGGTGTTAGTTGTACCCGCCGTCCTATTCCCATAAATGAGAAGAGTTTTATTTCTAATGAAAGTAACATCTAACCAGAAAAGTAAGGCATGATTGTGCTTCACTCGAAGTATGATTTTGCTGCTCAATTTGCTGTAAGAGTTGTCAGTCCCATATTGAAAATCATGGTTCATGATAGGAATCGAATCATAATTGTCCGACGCTTCATGCAGATGAAGAGAATACAACATCTCGGCAGCTAGACTCCATGATGTAAAGTGGTGGTAGATGACTAAATGATTCGTTCAACATTATATCTCTGGTGTTGGTTGTACCCGCCGTCCTATTCCCATAAATGAGAAGAGTTTTATTTCTAATGAAAGTAACATCTAACCAGAAAAGTAAGGCATGATTGTGCTTCACTCGAAGTATGATTTTGCTGCTCAATTTGCTGTAAGAGTTGTCAGTCCCATATTGAAAATCACGGTTCATGATAGGAATCGAATCATAATTGTCCGACGCTTCATGCAGATGAAGAGAATACAACATCTCGAACGCTAGACAGGATTGTAGGGACACATCAAAGCAGTGTCCACTTCTTCTTGAACCGTCTTTTTTATTGGTTGCCTGCAGAAGGTTGCTACTATCATTGGTCTAGCGGCGATATCAGGACAGCATTGGTGCATGCTGGAGCAAATAGGAATGATTGACTGTTTAGTCGGGAGTATTGCATTCCCCTTCTGGATTTGATCGCAGCCTTCAAGTTAGACAAATTGGCGGCCACAACTTGTTTTGCTCGGAAAGTTGAAAGAATAGATCTACTTCAAATCCCAAACATGGAACTGCCGTAATTTGAGAAAAAACTAGTCGCCACAGAATGCCCAAGGCCAGCCCCACAGCCGCCGTAACTTTGCCGTAACCGGGAGCAACATCGTCGGCTACCAGTGAAACAGCAAGGCACTGCCATCCGGCCACCAGCAACGAACCAAGAGCTCTTGTAGTTTTAGAGTTTTCCCAAATCAAGACGAAGATACTTGTTACATGAAAGGCAGTCGGAAGTAGAAAACTCCAAAAGAGCCTGGTTGTAATTATTTTCACCTTCTGTGCTTGGCAACTCTTACTGAACGCTGCCACAAAAAGAGAGACGCCCCACCAACGTATCATAAGATCTAAAATGGATGCCACGATCAATAATATCATGGAAGTGTGTTGCCCCCCTCCTTGCATAGTAGCATCTGTCCCACTGTTCCTTTTAGCCGCTTCATATTGCAAATAGGCATGCAAAAAACACGATGCAATCGTCAATTGCAACGCTCTTCCCCAGGAGACACTCTCGAACAGTGGAAATTCCTTCTTGGCATTGAACAAGACGTGTCGATAGGCTTCCAGACGCAAGAGGATCCAATCTATAGCAACCAGTAACCATTCGCGTTCAATATATGGATCGACCACTTGTTGGCATCTTTCATTGACACAGGTCGTTGCCTTGATGGAAGAGGCACTTAATTTTCGATAAAGTGCGGTGCATGGTGCACCACAATGTACACAAACAAATGAGGGGTCCTTTTCCCCGTCCTTTGCCGACATTGTTGCACCGTTGTTGCAGCTGTAAGAATTTGGACCGCTTCCTGTCTTCTTTGAAAATTGACTTCCAGCAGATTCAGAACAGTTCCAAAGTGGTGTGACCGCCTATACTCCGGTAGACGATGATTTCCAAGCCGAGAATGGATCAATTCCAAGACTTTCAGACTGCCAAGCGACGGGAGGATAGCCTTTCACAGCGTGGTCTTGCAGCTGTAATCGCTGATAATGCTGAAGTAGTCTGTGTCCGTTGTTCGTTGTTCATTATTCGGATTTTGGACAGGCGGACTGAATTCAGTCCCCTGGACTGAATTAATTCCAATCATGTGACGAAGTTATCTCCCTCTAATGTTATCCAAACGGACCGTTAGCTGTTAAAACAGTTATTTTACATCAAGTACTTGCATGGGCTTAATAGGTCGCGGTTTAAATTGTCGTTGAGGCAGGAAAATTGGCTCCTGAAGTTGCACGTATGATGGTCGGGTGAAAATTTTTTAGCAAAAAAATTGAGAAATTTCATGTGAAAATCAACCATGAGGATTGGTTCCGGCGCTATCTGCACTGTGAAGCTCATCAGGATTCATCCATCCAAGCACATACGCAACAAATATCCTAACCACACAAGGAAGGATGAGATTGTTGGTGTCCGGATCCTTAGACAGGAAGAAAAATTAGTCCACCGAAAACAACAGTTGTCCGTTGTTTTTGTTCATGATGATTTTAAGGATGATGGAGGACAACACATTGAACTCTACTGCGTGAAGAGATGGGCCCACGTTACAGCGGAAGGAGATGCCAATCTCTTCTTTGATGTTGCCTCCCCTGCAATCTCGCCAACTGGATCTGAGCCTGATGACATCAATCCACATCCAATGATTGCTCGGATGGCAACAACCGTTGGACCTCTTTCGGAATCGGACATTGCCGAAGCTCGGACTCTTGTAAATGATGTCGATGACGACAACAGGCCTGCTCCCGAGAACATCCCGACTAGGAATGAGTCAGTTCCCAACATATTCAATGCGGCTTGGGGCCACAGTGGCTCATGTAACCGAAAAAAGACTGGTCCAAGAGATTACAAACCCCGTCTTGAATTTGGAAACAATGAATCGATGCCTACAGTCCTGAAGATCTTTGAGAGCTTCTTCTTTCAGTCTTTTATTAAGAATGTTATCATTCCGGCCACAAACCAGGCGATGCCAGGCAATCGGCCTCTAACTTATGGAGAGTTTCTTGTCTTCATTGGGCTGTGGCTACTCATGGCAACAATCGTCGGTCCTGAACGTAGAGACTATTGGAGCACCAAACCGATTGATATGTTTGAAGGAGCTCCATTTCGACTCAGCCACTACATGTCAAGGGCAAGGTTCGAACTAATCCTTAGACATTTGACCTTTACAGACAAGCAAGCTCCTCCCTTTCTAGATCGGTTTTGGCAAGTCCGACCGATGATTTCCGCCTGGAATGATAACATGTCGAAGGTCTTTAGTCCGGGCTGGATTTGTTGTCTAGATGAGTCAATGTCTACTTGGATCAACCAATATACATGTCCAGGGTTTATGTTTGTTCCAAGAAAGCCTTGGCCCTTTGGAAACGAGTACCATACAATGTGCTGTGGTATTTCCGGCATTCTTTTTGCGATGGAGCTCGTGGAGGGCAAAGATCAACCCCGACAATTAAGGAACGAGGAAGACAACTTCGGTAAGACAGTCGGCCTCCTCCTCCGGCTAACAACATCCTTGTGGGGCAGTGCCAGAGTCCTTGTTCTTGATAGTGGATTCTGTGTCTTGAAAGGCCTCATTGAGTTGGCCAAGAAAGGGGTCTACGGTTCTGCTCTAATAAAGAAGAGGAAATATTGGCCAAAATATATTAGAGGAGATGAGATCAAGGACCATTTCAAAGACATGCCAGTAGGCTCAGTTGATTCTATCGGAGGTAACCTAGATGGGGTTGACTTTGATGTCTTTTGTATGAAGGAACCGGACTATGTGATGATGTTGATGTCAACGTACGGGACAAACATTCGGATGGGTGAACACAAGAACCGAGATGGCGTTGAAGCCTTCCAATATCCCGAGGTTGTCCACAACCATTACCAATACCGGCACCAGATTGATGATCACAACAACAAAAGACACCAGCCTATTAGTCTTGAAGTCACATGGGCAACGAAGACTTGGGAGAACCGAGTCTTTGCATATCTCCTTGCCACCACCGAAGTCAATTGCAATCTTGCTTCATCCTTTTTCATTGGTGAACCTCCGCTTCCAAGTCTCTCCTTCCGGAAAGAGCTAGCAAGAGAGCTACTTCAAAATCCTTACTTTAATAGGAATGTTGCCACTGATGAAAGACCAAAGAGGAAGAGGACTTGTTGCGACCACACACTCATGACATTGCGAGCATATACCAAATGGGAAGGCGCGAACATCATCCCATCGTCATCCATGTATCCGCAGAGAATGTGCAAAGGAAAGCATAGGAAGGTCCGGACTTACTGCAGCTGCAGTCCTGGGGTGGTCATGTGTGAAGAGTGTTATGCTCAGCACAAGCTGGAGATCGATGATCAGTGACCGCCATCGTCGGAAAGACGGGAATTGATTCAGTCCATGAATTTTTCGAATTTTTCGGTCTTGTAACCAGCGTGAGCAGCACTTGGACGTTCGCCTCATTTGGCGATCAGGATGCACCACAGGTATCTCTACTTAATTTCGTGTCTTTTTTACATTTGGCTTTATGTGTGAAACTTGTTTCCTATGGAGTAGGATGCTAGCGACATTTAACATTAGACTGAATCCAGTCCAAATTGCAGGAAAATACCCGTTATTTTTTTGTTGTTGCCCAATACTTCACGGTTGATTCGACTCGATTCGATTCATTCGACCTTTGTCAACATCAACTACCGTACTTGCTTTATTTCTTACCGTATCTATGAACGGAGTTCCGGGTACTGGGTACGATCGTACCGTAGTTTTCTCTCACAAGGGCGATCCATATGCTTTAGTCCAACGAGTCGTATCGAAGTGTTCGAGTTTCGAGGAGGATAGTCGCAGCCTTCATCACAACTCATACCACCACGAGTAGATGTTCATCATCGTCTACCGGTAGTCTGGTGGTCTGTCAACATTACTATTTTTGTTTTATCTCAACCATCATTAGTCACTCTGTTTCTTCCAGCTTTTCATCCTGGAAAGGCGTCGCTGTCGTCACGTTATATAGGCTGTGACATCCGCACAGCAACAACGACAACAAGTCTACCAACACTTGTCTTTTGGCTATTTCTTCACTTGGATTTTCTTCTTACATCAAAATTTGAAGCAGAAAAAAACGATACCCCTTGTCTTCCCGCCAAGTCGATCGTCGACCTCGTCTCCATCGGAATCTTTCTTCTCAATACCACTTCCTCCACTTTGACCGTAATCATCATGTCCGGTCCAACATTATTCCAACGCCTCCGACAAACCCTTGGTCGAGCCTTGCGAGAAACGGGCCAGGCCTTGGACCGCGTTGGTATCAAAGGCCAATCCCTTGCAACTACCAAACGCATTTACGGAGACGACCCCGTAATTTACGAAGACTTTCTCTCTCGTCATCGCCATCAAATGCCATTATTGCGACGGGGAAAGCCCATTGTATCCAAAGATGTGGCTTTTTTGGCTCCCTGTTCCACCTTGATTGGATCCGTCTACATTGGTGCTGGTTCATCTGTCTTTTACAAAGCCATTTTACGAGCCGATGCTTGCGAAAACGCAAATGTCTTTTCGAAATCCGAAGAGGATTTCGACCGAACAACACTGGAAGATCACGTTTGGCAACTCCCGGAAAATCCATTGCCCAGTGCGAGGGGTGGTGGTATCTTCATTGGACAAGACACTAACGTTCAAGATGGTTGTATCATTGACTCGGCCAAGGGTCATACCAAAATCGGTAATGGCGTCACGATAGGGCACTTGGCGTCAATCCACTCCGCCACCATTGAAGATCACTGCTTGATTGGTATGGGAAGTTTGATTCAAGAAGGGGCTCTGATAAAGGAGGAGTCATTTATTGCTGCCGGTGCCAATGTCGGAAAGAATACCGTTGTTGAAAGCGGGGAATTGTGGGTCGGTAATCCGGCTCGCAAATTGCGGGATTTGTCGGTAGAAGAGCGACAGAAGCTGCACTCTCAAGCCAGTGAGGTGAGTACAAAAGAGAAGATTATCTTTGAGGAGAAATTGAACGGTTTGTTGACAAATTGACCACAACTAATTTTTTCTTTGTCATTTTGTTTTGCAACTGAAGTACGTAAATGTGGCATCCAATCAAAGAGACGTCATGCTGCTCGGTGGGAATATACCAGAATCGCTTTCCCAATATCTATATCCTGGACATGAAACAGAGTTTGAAATAGAAAATGTGCAAGAGACAGAACCACCAACCGCAGACGAAGAAGATAGAATAAAAGCGTGATGACGATGGCAATAAAGAATCGCAGAAACAAACCGCCGCAAGTTGACCACGGGAGAAAAAAGCCGTAACCTAGAGTGATGGAGCAGATTTTTGCTGTTGCAGCTGATTGTATTTTTCTTTTCGTCTTGTATCATAGAGACAACTGTTTCCTCTGCGATAGAGGACTTCGTGACTCACCTGGGTGGTCGATTCGTTTGAGCTTTGACCCACTCGACTAAATGTTCTAACGACGACCAGTCGTTTCTCATCACGCCGGTATGTTCATGATCGTGCGGGTCATTCGTTAACATCGACCAAACATCCAAAAATCTCTCGTCACTCCATACCGGTACCGTAGTCGCTTTCTGTACGTCTCCAGGCAGTGCCTGGCGGTGCATAAAGCGTTTGCTGCTGTTGAAGAAGTGCTCCACTCCTAAACTGCACCAGAACGCTCCATCATCTTTCCCTGTACAAATACATCGTCAGCTGAAACTCTGTTGAACGACAACTTCGATTCTATATTCTATACCAGCAGTATATAGTGCACTATGATTTCTCGACGATCCGTACGTTCTGTCTTTCTTCTGCTGTCCATTTTCGGTGAATCCTCAAATGCTTGGATGACTTCCAAAATTCCACAATCCACAAGAAGGACTGTCACTGCTCTTCAAGCAGCCACGGTAGCATCGCCGACGTTGGTGGAATTCAGCAAATACGAAGGACTTGGCAACGATTTCATTCTGATCGACGACCGCGATCGCGACACACCCAGTTTGACTCCCGAAGAAAGCGAAAAACTCTGCGACCGTAATTTCGGCGTTGGTGGAGATGGCGTCATTTTCGCTCTCAAACCTCCCAGTGAGGGAGACTACGATTTTCGAATGCGCATTTACAATTCGGACGGATCGGAACCGGAAATGTGCGGTAATGGCATCCGCTGCTTTGCACAATTCCTAAAGGACTTGGGTGCTGATGCCGAATCCTACAAGGTTGATACCTTGGCGGGACCGATCGTTCCGATCATGAATGCCGATGGGACCATCACAGTGGACATGGGACCGCCCATTCTCAAGGCTGCCAATGTTCCAACAACATTGGCTAGTAACGCGGAAGATGACTCCGTGGTGGAACAAACGATGGAATGTAATGGCAAGACTTGGAAAGTGAATGCTGTCAGTATGGGCAATCCACACTGCATCATTTTCGTCGACGATTTGGAAAATGACATTGATTTCGAACGCGACGGCCCTGCTTTGGAAGCCTGCACCGAGTTCTTCCCGGCCAAGACCAACGTTGAGTTTGTGCAAGTCATGTCTGACACGCACCTTAAAATGAAAGTGTGGGAGCGTGGTGCTGGACCGACCTTAGCCTGTGGAACCGGTGCGTGCGCCTTGACTGTGGCAGCTATCCGGGCGGGCAAGATCCCGTCAGGCAACAAGGTGCGAGTGACCTTACCCGGAGGCGACTTGTTCATAGAATGGATCACGGGGACCGACAACAAGGTTTTCATGACCGGTCCAGCCGTCTTCAGCTTTCAAGGAAAAGCGGCTCTCAAGTAGATCTGAAAAATGTGGCAAAACAAGAGCTATAATCTAGGTTCGATTCTGTCTACGTTAGAAGATTTTTTTCGAAGTAGTACTTACTGTTAACTATAGTCTTTGGCTTCCGCCAGCGAGTGATCTACAGATCTCCACCTAATACGTAGCAAACAAAACTACATGAAGTTTCCACTATTCATTTTTTGTACTGGTACGACGTACGGTAGTAGAATAGTGCAGCTCCAGATTGATATGATTGCAATGTTGCAACTACTCCAGTAGAAAGGGGTATAAAAAATATAGGAACATCTGCCCTTCTAGCCATTGGCCAAATGTGTTCACATGTCCATCAAATGGCTAGTTGGCCACTCGCCAAAAAAGATATGAACGCTCAAACTTTGCACTAGCCGTCATGTTTGCAATACTGACCACTCTCAAAATAAAACTAGCCAATGGCAATATCTAAGGGCTACTACAAATGAATTTTTCACAAAAATTACAGTTAGTTTCAATTACCATTCGTAAACACTGTTGCTGCATCGTGCGAGAACATTTTCGGCAGTTCTCGTAAGTGCTTCTCTCGTTTGGCAGGTTCTTCCATTGTGACCACGCTGATGGCAACGGCTGCATATAATCAGCAATTTCTGTGGCTGATGTGAGTAGCGGGACCTCAATCGCAGCCTCACTGTTTTCGGTCTACCTGCCATTCTCTTTCCAGCAACGTCAGGCGGCAATGTCGTCTTTTCCGGTTTAATCATTTTGATGCAAACAGGAACAAAGCTTCGACTATAAAGTTGCACTTGATGCACCGTACATGTCGCACTTTTCCACATATTGTTCCGCTACCTCTTCCAATGTCTAATTTTTTCGCCATCTGAAGTATGCCATCCCATGGACACATAGTACCACATGCTTGTGCCACCCACCACACCCGCACACTCCATCCACCCAATTAAGCGTGAAGCTTTCGTTAGAACCTATGTTCCCTTCACAATTAATAATCCGTTGAATGAAATACTTTTGACTATGAAGCTTTTTTCAGAACCTGTGATCTCTTCAATAATCCGGTGGATGGAACATTAGAAACAAAAGCTCAGACTAATTCCTTACACCGTTTCTTGAGACGTTTTCCACCTTGGAAAACACAGCAATGTTGGATGTCATCGGCAGTTACATTTCTGGGCGACATGGAGTCTTGGATATCATTAGTGGTTGAGTGTCTGTTGGGGGCGGGAACGAAAGTTTATTCATGGGAATCTGAGCAATTAGATATTGCCATCGGCTAGTTTTACTCCCCTGAGTGGATCACCTTGTCGTGGTAGGGGGGCTTAACCCAGGTTTGTCAGAGCCTGGGGAACTAAGAATCCACAGACGATCTATCAGTGCAACGGAAGAGATCGTCCCAGCGGTAGTACAAACTACTGCTTTCTTGTGCATGGTATCATGCAGAACCGATGGCCGACCGGAAAGATTGTGTTTCTGTTATTTAGTCGGAAAGGGGCTAAGGGAGAGGAGGAAGAATGCTCAATGCATGATTCCTGATAGAGGTGTGATGGGCACTGACATTTCTAATGGAAGAAATGTCGTCATAACTCAGCCGAGTGTCAAGTGCAGAGGGACGGTACTATTTCAATGGAAATATTACTGGTGTTTGGCATGTAAGGCTTTTTTTACACGTACAATCCGCCCTATTGGGTTGCAACAGGTAGAAGATATCAACACACCCAACACAATTTATGTGGTTATTGCTGCCTTCCCAGCATTGTTTTTTGAAAGAACACACCAAATCTGACATTCACTGGTTTGGACTTTTCCTCATCGTTGATGAGGTTTTTGCCTTTCCAGTACTGAGTGGTGGGCAACAGAGTGCTGAGTGAATGGAAAAGCTGTTTGCAAAATTGCCCCGCCCTCTCTAGTAGGGGGCCAGGCGGGTGAGCTACTTCTCCATGCGGAACCGCAGCTGGATGTTAGTATAGCCTTAAAATAGAATTTTGATAATGCCATAGGCTATTTTTGTTATTAGAGCGTTCAGTATTGCAAACATGGTGGCTAGTGCAAAGTTTGAGCAGGAGTGTCTTTTTTTTGCGAATGGCCAACTAGACATTCATTGAAATTCTACGTTTGGCGGCTGGCTAGAATGGCAAATGTCCTTATGTTACGATGGACTACGGGACTCTACGCGATTTTATACTCGTACTACACAGTAGCATATTACTACTACGTATCACACACTTCGTATTGGTATTAATTTCATAAAACATGATGTGGGCGAACTTCCAGGAAACCGACGATGCGGACGGCACGAAGTCTGAAGAGCATTGCATTCGTGGATGGGTGGTCGAACAAGTCAAATGAGACCGAAAAGATGCACAGAGATGTTCCGTCATGGCGGATTGACAACCGTCGTGAACGACGGAGTACGAAATAGTGGAGCATCCATCAAAAATAAAACAAAATCGATTCGGTCCAACATTTTCACAACCGTTCACTTCAACCGGCGCAATCATCGGATTTGAATTGACGTCAGCCATCCCCTCTCGATCCTCAGACTTCTTTCCAGACAAAAATTGCTGAGTCGCATACCTTTCGTGCACAACTCTTTCTTGACAGTTTTTGTCCAAATCGAAAGTCAACAGAGCAATACTTGATCTGACCTTTCAGGCCGCATGCTCGAAACTTTGACATTGCACATCGTAATGACAGAAGGCAGTGCTTATACTGATCCTTTGACCGAGACGTCCTTTGAAGTTGCAACACTTTCAAGTCCAGTACAAGAAAAGATTGGTGATGCCGGTATCGAACCACCGGATGACTCTGACGAAGATGAGGAAGATGGACAACAGCTGACGGCCGCGTCTGTGTTCCAGGGCGAAGACGATGGTTCCTTCATTTACACTGGTGTTTCCAAGGACGCCGTCGAATTTGTACATGTGTCAGTTGAAGCAGCGCACAACGCAGCTGCTGCTGCTGCTGCGAATGGCGTTGTGACTCCAGATCCTATCGAAATTTTCTCCAACAACACTGGGAAGCAAATCCCCGAGACTCCAAACGAAGTGCAGCTGGTCGATGAAATTCTCGCTCAAGAGTTTAACCAACTGAGTGTGGAAGAAAAAGATCGAATTCTTTTTGAAATACACGGCCTTGCGTCTGATGAGGACCCCGAGGACTTGGATTCTTACTATTCTGCCATGGAACGTCACTTGTGCGAAATTCCAGAAAAGAAAGCGTTTGAAGCTGCCAAGTATTACAATGCAGATTTTGTCAAAAGTAATCGACTGGCCTTTTTGAGAGCCGAACGATTTAATCCCAAAGCCGCGGCCATACTAATGGCAAAGCACTTTGAATCAAAGCAGTTTCTGTTCGGAGAAGGAGAGATACTGGCGAGGGAAATTCGTTACTCCGATCTTTGCAAGAAAACGATTTTATTAATGGAGTCCGGTTTTGTGCAAGTTTTGCCCCAACGAGACGCTGCTGGTCGATCAATTATGTTTGTACGTCCACAGCTACAGTCCAAAGCAATGCAACAGCTGGGTCCAGGACCACCGTCCTTGCACTCAGAGTACGCCACAAAGGCCATGTGGTACATGCTGTCCACAACGTTGCAAGACGAGGAAACTCAAAAGAAAGGAATTGTCGCTGTTATGGTGGGGAACCATGAATGTATGGACATTGACATCAAAACCATGCAAAAGTTCCACGAAGCGCGAGAGTCGTTGCCCAAAAAGATTGTCGGTATTCACCTTTGCTCTGACGACCTGTCTATCACTAATTCCATGGCACCTGCAAAGCTTCACATGATGACCAAAGAAATGAGAATGCACTTTCGTCCGCATATTTCCAAAGATCCAAAGCAGATAATATTTGAACTCCAAACATTTGGCATCCCAATCACCGAGGAATATCTCAAGCCGGATGCACAAGTTAATGTTACCTGGCTTCGCGAATGGCTGGACATACGCAAATCTCAAGAGAAAGAATCCAAAGATTCGCCAGCAGGAGTTCTCGTCCCTCGAAAGTTTGATGTTTTGTTTGGGAGAGGCAAGAACAACCGAGAGCATACTGGCAATTTGCGGTGTAGTCTCTTGGTGGAGATGCACATGGAGCAATATGAGAATGCTAGCAAGTATGAAAAAACCATGATTGCCGAAAGAATCGTTTCCATGGTTGAAGAATCCCTGGGTCGCTTTCTCAAGTTCGAAGCCAAAAAGGGGTGGGTGGAGGTTTCCAGAGACGAAGCTAGGGAAAAGGTGAGCCACTTTTTTCGCTTCCAGCGAAGTAAGATGAATAGCAATGGTGACAACCGTGGTGGCAAGAGAGATGAAAAGTCGTTGACGGATACTCAAGGACAACATGCCAAACGAATAACTCCTTGTGCCTCGCCAGAGCTCCCGACACCGGAATCTGATAACCACCGGGTGGTAAAACGGAAGAGTTTCAACGAAGTCGAAGAAGTCGGGAAAGAACTTTGATGCATTTCGAAAATCATGCTTACTGTTAACGTTTCAAAAGTTTTGAAATTCCGTATATTACTAGTTATATGGGTGTTCTATCAGAGGATAGGGATTGCTTTTTTAGCACTGTATGTAAGACACCAACTGTTCCTTCCAAGATATCGTGTAGGTTCTCGGTACAATCCCTACTCGCAATTCTCTGGCCGCCATGACATTTTCTAGCGCTCGTGGGACCAAGCATGCCATGGCACCTGTCAACGACCTTAGAGACTCGGAATCATCATCTGTGGAATTCGGAAAGTCTCGTACAAGAGCGCAAACTTGAGTTTGCAAGTCGGACTCGTCTTGCTGTTGAAGGTGAATCGGAAGGCTGCAGGCTCGGTAGTAGTAGTATCCGTTGTCAAACTTGTGGCGAAGTAATACAAAAGCCCCCTGGTTGCATTCGTTGGTATTGTCGTTGTTCACAAAAAAGACTTCGGTCCCATCTTGACAAATTACTGTATCTTCCGTCGATTTCCATACTTCCATTCCAAATTTTGAGACCGAAATGGAGGATGGTAATGTTTGACTATTGAACAAGTACTTTGAACAGATCCAGGAGTGTGGGGCATCTTGTAAGAGTCGTGGAACCAAACCTTGGATAATTTCATTTCGCGCCGAAACGTAGGAAGATTTAAGCAAGGCAATCTTTTCACTACTTGTAGTAACAACACCACATTCTGGAATCAAACTGGTTTTGCTGCTACTCATTTTGGTACGTGGTATTATGTTAGCTGTAGTATCGAACAACATGGTCGTTTGTTTGCTAGCTAGAGAGGTCGACAAAGGTGTTTCCTCTTGTTTTAAGAGATGGTAGTACGCCAGAACGAACCTTGGTTCACGTTTTGCATGATCAATTCTGAGAAACAAGAAGCTAGCCTCATGGGTCCTTGGAAGACAGCAGACGGGACGAACAAAGACTACGTCTTGTAGCTACCGTCGTACTTGTGATAGTACTACGGAGACAAAATCCACCTTCTCGAATGCAAGACGGAAGAAAGACCGATGAGTATCATAGAGTGTTCTGACAAAATAATATTTCCACGTAGACCTTAAATACAAGTGTTTTTGATGATAATGAGCAAAATCCTTTGAGAACTGCAGATACGTCTAAGGGGAACAGGAAGGATTTTCTTCGAATCTTTTTTGATCGTAGAGAAATGTGCCATCTCATCGATTGCACTGTATCGTCAATAGAGGTGTGATCCTGTTTGCGCAAGACGGATGTGGCTCAGCTGTTTCCATGTGAAAGTGTCTTCCAGAAGTGTTCGTGATGTCATGACCCATTTCCCACTTTCTTCACGCAGTTTTGATGGCTTCGGTTTCTTTCGGCGCCAATGATTGCAGATCCACTCTTACGGATTGAAGCAGAGATGGAGGTGACAAGGCGACTCGCTTATTGCACAACGTACCACCAGCCAAACAAACCAGGCAATCTTTTCATAACTCTTCGAGACAATCTTTTCATAACTCTTCGAGACAATGATTGCAATCAAACAGCCGATAAACTTGCTCGTCCTTTGGATCATCCTTGGTCTCTATCATCTCGATTTGCTCGGAGTCGGTGCGTCTCGTGAGGCAACTCTTCAATGGGCCATGAATCTGCCGAAAAACGTCGCCTTCTTGTCCCAAGAACGTCAACAATTGGCCATTCAGAAAGATCAAGCCGCAATTGTATATCGTTGGATGCACAAAGAGGATTCGCCGCGAGTGAAGCAAAACTCGTCCATTCATCGTTGAAATGCTTCTTGTTTTGTAGAAATATCGTGAACGATATCGAAATTTTGTAACATGTTAGATTACATTGGTCTAAGCCAGTAGTAAAGGATTGTTGTAATTACAGATAGTACTGCGTCTCCATTATCTTTCATTCTTCCCCCCCCGAGTGGATCATCCTGCCGTGGTAAGTCAGAGCCTGGGGAACTAAGAATCCACAGACGATCTATCAGTGCAACGGAAGAGATCGTCCCAGCGGTAGTACAAACTGCTGCTGTCTTGTGCATGGCATCATGCAGAACCGGTGGCTAAATGGAAAGATTGTGTTTCTGTTATTTAGTCGGAAAGGGGCTAAG
This sequence comes from Nitzschia inconspicua, assembly GCA_019154785.2. Classification (NCBI taxonomy): domain Eukaryota; phylum Bacillariophyta; class Bacillariophyceae; order Bacillariales; family Bacillariaceae; genus Nitzschia; species Nitzschia inconspicua. Next base: position 27,134 of record JAGRRH010000121.1, on the reverse strand, counting down.
GGAGAGGAGGAAGAATGCTTGATGCATGATTCCTGATGGAGTTGTGATGGGCACTGACATTCCTATAGAAGAAATGGCATCATAACTCAGCCGAGTGTCAAGTACAGAGGGACGGTACTGTTTCATTGGAAACATTCCCCCCTGAGTGGATCACCTTGTCGTGGTAGGGGGGCTTAACCCACGTTTGTCAGAGCCTGGGGAACTAAGAATCCACAGACGAGCTATCAGTGCAACGAAAGAGATCGTCCCAGCGGTAGTACAAACTACTGCTGTCTTGTGCATAGCATCATGCAGAACCGGTGGCCAACCGGAAAGATTGTGTTTCTGTTATTTAGTCGGAAGGGGGCTAAGGGAGAGGAGGAAGAGTGCTTAATGCATGATTCCTGATAAAGTTGTGATGGGCACTGACATTTCTATAGAAGAAATGGCATCATAACTCAGCCGAGGTCAAGTGCCGAAGGACGGTACTATTTCATTGGAAACATTACTGGTGCTTCATATGGAAGGCTTCTTCTACACGTACAATCCGCCCTATTGCGTTGCAACAAGTAAAAGATATCAACACACCCAACACAATTTATGTGGTTAATAGCTGCCTTCCCAGCATTGTTTTTGGAAGACCACGCCATATCTGACACTCACTGGTTTGGACTTTTCCTCATTCGTGAGGTTTTTGCCCTTACAGCAGTACTGCTGAATGGTGGGCAGCCACCAGGGTACTGGGTGGAGGGAAAGCTTTGGCATAATTTGCACCGCCCCCTTGGGGGGGAAGGCAGGTGAGCCAACTTCTCAGAAGCGGAATTTTCTATTATGCTATCTTTCACCCCCCTGAGTGGATCACATTGTCGTGGTAGGGCGGCTTAACCCAGGTTTGTCAGAGCCTGGGGAACTAAGAATCCACAGACGATCTATCAGTGCAACGGAAGATATCGTCCCAGCGGTAGTACAAACTACTGCTTTCTTGTGCATGGCATCATGCAGAACCGGTGGCCGACCGGAAAGATTGTGTTTCTCTTATTTAGTCGGAAGGGGGCTAAGGGAGAGGAGGAAGAGTGCTAAATGCATGATTCCTGATAGAGTTGTGATGGGCACTGACATTTCTATAGAAGAAATGGCATCATAGCTCAGCCGAGTGTCAAGTGCAGAGGAACGATACCATTTCATTGGAAACATTACTGGTGCTTGGCATGGAAGGCTTCTTTTACACGTACAATCTGCCCTATTGGGTTGCAACAGGTAAAAGATATCAACACACCCAACACAATTTATGTGGTTAAGTGCTGCCTTCCCAGCATTGTTTTTGGAAGACCACGCCATATCTGACACTCACTGGTTTGGACTTTTCCTCATTCGTGAGGTTTTTTGCCTTTCCAGTACTGAGTGGTGGGCAACAGGGTACTGAGTGTACGGAAAGCTGTTGCATAATTTGCCCCGCCCCCTTGGGGGCCAGGTGGGTGAGTCCACTTCTTAGATACGGAACTGCCGGTAGCTAGTAGTTGGCATAGCCATAAAAAAGATTTCATTATTCTATATTATGCTATCTTTCATTCTTTATCGTCACAGTAGAATAGAGTGTATGATGGACTTTCGCAACTTCAGGCCTCATCCGTCTGGATTTTATTAATACTGTCGTTAACTGTAAAATACTTCAGTATCTACTAGCTACTAGAGAGTACCTACTAACTAGCTAGAGAAGGGTTGGAACGTTGGTACGGTTCATTCCCCCGAATTATTCGTTCTCCCCTGAACGTCCTCCCGTACGTCTTGTGGAAATCAACGATTAACAAACTGTCATTTACTGTTAACAGGACGAACGCACTGCAACTTGAGTCAACTAGAAGCGCAAGAGTCTAAACCATGGCTGCCGTCAGCCTCGCCATTGTGGGCAAGAGCAATCAACCCCTCTACCTACGAGAATTTGTCCCCGAAGTGGGTGCCTTTCCTGACGAATCAGTCTTGTTCGGCCTGTCACAGTCACTGCCACCGTTACCGCCACCCTCAACTTTCCGAAACGGCATCTTTCAATGCTCATTGAAACAAGAGTTTCTCTTGCACGCAGCGTTGGATCGGTTTGAGGAACTATCAGGACCGCCACCTGGGTACGGCTGGCGGAATCGACCGGGGGCCGATGGCATGTTTATGGGATTGTTGGGAGTGGTGGACGAATTGCGAATCTATGGATATTGTACCACAACGAAAATCAAATTTTTCTTGATAGTCGACGATGAAGCACTGTCCAAACAACAGCAGAAGAACGCCGACGAAGATATCAAGAACTTGCTGAAGAGTTTGCACCAACTGTATGTGGAGGATCTGTTGAATCCCTTTAAAAGTCTGGACGATTTGACAGTACTGTCAAAACGATTTGAGGCTCAACTCATGAATTATATTGCCGCATTTAACCAGTCGGAGGGGATGATATGAAAAGATTACTGGATAATTCTCGAGACGGTCGTTGCATTTGCTACGTTGTTGTTCCTTCCTTTGGGGCAAGATGGATGCTGCTATTTCACGATGAGTTGTGGCTTGATGGCAATAGCAAAGAGAGAGAGAGAAGAAGGCTCTCAGTTCCATTTGTTTGTAGCAATTCCAACCAGCAAATTTGAGTATCTAGCTACTAGCTGGAAGAATAGAAAGGAAAACAATCCAGCTTCTTTGTTGGAGTGGATTAAAGGACCGCTCTACTGTCTAGAAAACAACCCAGCTTTATTGTTGGAGTAGACTAAAAGGACCACGAGTGCGGAGTAATACCAAAACTCCGGAAAAACATTTGCAGGCGTGCGCGTGTAGGGCCTCTTTGAGATCGTATCACACGTCTTGCCGTCGAAATAATGATCGACAATTCGATCACCACGTTTTCGGCGCTAATATCCGCCGTTCACCGTCAGTTCGTCGAACTACTGGCGGTACGGTAGTTGTTGTACCTTTTAGTCTACTAGCTAGTAGCCCTGACGACAACCCAAGAAGAAACACTCGACAATGACGAAAGCAGTTTTTGACGGTGTCTCCAATCTTCTATTGAACACCTTGTGATTATATTATTGTTGATTCTATAGCATTCAGTCCGAACAAAAACACGACGACAATAATAATTTCGCCAATGTCAACGAACGAAAGGCCTCAAGATGGAGTCCCTTCCACTGGCGGGGATGACAGATCCATCCCCATCCTCTTCCAAACCAAGGTTCGAAAAACCATCACACCGTACCTTCCTCCACCCATCATCAGTGCCATGAGGCAGATTGATCCGCAGCTGGAACCATTGATGGGACCCGAGGCCTCGATTACCATATTGGGAAGTTTTGTACTATCCTATTTCCTTTTCTGGATGGTAACCAAACTGTTGGGGACAACCACGGGAGGCAAAGCCTTTCAAGACGACGATCACGATCAATATGTTCTGCAACAACACAATGAAAAGTCATTTGACGGTACCATTTTGTTGTGCGGACCGTCTCTGGGTGGCAAGACCACCCTATTCTATCAGCTCTTGTGTAGCAGCACTGGTACTGAAAATCTCTCCGGACATCATATTTGTACCGTCAAGAGCATCAAGAGTAACACAGGATTTCTACAAATACCTCAAGCAACAACCAATGATTCCAACGCCAACACCACGATATGGAGAATAGTGGACACACCAGGCCATTGGGGACCTGAAAAGCTACTTCAAGCCATCACGTTATCCCAAGTCCAAAGAATCGTCTTGGTCGTCGATTCGACCCAACCAGCGGCTCTGGCAGCAGATTATTTGCAAGCCCTATGGACAAACAGTAGCACGCTGGGAAGTGCTGCACCGCAACTGCTTGTTGCCTGCCATAAGAGTCAACATCCCAAAGCGAAAAATATTCGGCGCCTCAAGTTGCAATTGCGAAGTGAATTGGAACGGTTGCAAAAACTGCAGGCAATGGATGACAACGCCATAGCGTCGTCATCCATAGATTGGGAACAAGCTTTGAATGAACAAGTTTCGATTTGCTCTTCTGACATGGCGCAGTGGAAGGACGTTCAGCAATTTTGTCAGACAGGTACCATAATTTCAAATACCTAGAGTGGCTGCTACATTTTAATACTGCTGTAGCAGCTCTAAGTGCTAGTCGAAAGGCTCGTTGAAAAAGTCTCATGTGCCTTGCCTTGCTGTGAAAACATGAAGTGATTGGAGACTTTTCTTGAAAACGAATTGTTGAGGGACTGACTGTGACTGACTGCTCTTCATCGTGGGTTTTAACAGTAAAATGGAAACTGGTCGAATTATTCGACCAGTCAAAATTTCATTCCACCGAACGAGCGTTCGTCGAACATCCCAACGTGTTGTTGTTGCTGAAACGACGCTCGCTTATTCGTATTCCTTGCTGCACATTGACATGGCGTTTCGTCTCTCAGTGAATGCCTTGCCGTCTCTGTATAGCTTCGCATCGGATGGAGAGAATCCATAGTCACGTCAGTAAGAACTACTGCGGTTTGTCTGTAGGATCACGCCTTATTTTTCACAACAACAAACCTTCCAATTTCCTTTTCTAGAATCGTCCTTTCCCCATCCTTGACGACGGCTAGTGCTGCTACTGCTACTCCTTAAGGGCGAATAAGTCCATGCAGTAATTTTTATTGTCGTTGTCAACCTCCATGACTATGATATCATTTCCCAATTTATTTTCCAAAGTCAAGACGGTCCTCACAGAACAACGAAACCCCCATTTCAGTTGGAAATCCTGTTTTGCGCAATGGAGTCTGGGTATGTACTTTGCCACCCCTGTCATTGCCATAGTACAAGGGACTATACTTTTAAATGACTACCGGGTGCGACATGCCGATGCCCCACGGCCCATCATGCCAGCACGGGGTGTAGCCGTGGCAGTGGAGGATTCCGAGCAAGCAACGTCGTATTTGTGGAGGTTTCGACACCCCTTCACGACTCTGCCATCGGATCAGCCGCCGTTACGGCTGTTGGTAGTGGGAGACTCTCTGGCTGCTGGAGTGGGAGTGTCCAAATCGGGAGTTCCCATTCTACCGGAATCCATCGCCCGGGCACTCAGCAAGGCCTTGCAGGGACGTGCGGTCCACTGGACCTGTATCGGTACACCGGGGGTTGCAGCCAGTCAAATTGTCAAGGACATTCACGAAATCGAACCATACGACCCGGCTCCCCGGGCTAGGCAGTTGGAACGTATTGTCAAGGAGTTTCAAGCGAGACGAGGGTTGTGGATGGAGCGCCGACGACAACAACAGGAACAGGATCTCAAGACAGCGGAGGAATCCACCATGAGTTTGAAACGTGGGGAGGGCAACGACAACGAACATCCCACCAACTTCATTGTACAATGGTGGAAACAAATTCACCAAAACAGTGAAGATCGTCTCAAAAGTCCCAAGGAAATACGCGAAACGACACGCAACAACATTAAGGAATGGTGGGAACAGGTTCGCAATCGGTTCCGCCAACGCCGGGAAAAGGTTAAGGAAGACATCAATGCCATAAAGGATATTGTAATGGAACCTTTGCCCATACTGGACGACGAAAATGACGAATATTTTTATGATTATTATCGAGAAAATCCTCTTGGAGAAGAGGCAGATCTTGGGACTCTGAAAGACGAGACGCAGTTTGGATCCGAACAGGTTCCGCTCATTCGTAAAGGATCCATGTTTTGACGAGACTCTGTCAATCCAGAAGCTGCGGCCCAATATGACATTGCTGTTGTATTGACCGGGCTAAATGACGTAAAGGAGGCCTTCATGCCGCACATGATGATGTCATCGAAACCGGGGCAGTCGTCACACGAAGATGTGGGGGACCGACGGCTTCAGACAGAACTGTTCATGGTTCTGAAAGCATTGCAGGACAAGATGAGGGGAATGGATCTCCGCCATGGCATGGGGGATACAAGAGTGGAAGAAAATGTGCCACCTTCTCAGAACTCTTCTTCTGTAATGAAGCGTCCTCTAGTGGTTGTGCCAGAGCTTCCTGTTGCTCCGTTACAGCTTTTTCGTTTGGTTCCACTTTGCTGGTTCTTGGTTCCGATCTTTCGTGCCATGGAAAGCAACAAAAAGTTTTTGGCTTCTTGTTTTCCCGAATACGTTGTATTTGTGGAGCAACCCGAATTGAATTGGTGGACGGACAACGAGGCAGGAATCGGTCCTGTGAGAGAGAATATTCAACAAGAGCAGCTCCTTCTTCGGGTGACAGACATTACTCACACGGCGCGAGAGCGTATCGAGGAGTTAATGAAGCAGTACTATGGAGAGGAAATAGAGGCTGATGACAAGTGTCAAGTGGCTTTGGAGGACAGCAATGATGTTCAATGTGTCATCGAAAATGACACCAAAGTTCGCATGATGGACGATCACGATCATCTCCACTATGATGTAGACCGAAAAGGTTCGCAGACCAATGGCTCAGATGTCCAATTTTTAGGGAGCAATCTCGTGTCAGTTGACAAAGTACATCCAAACGATGAAGGTTACGAGCTTTGGGGGAGACATATTGCTGCGGCCATCATTGATCATTGGAAGAAAAAGTGACTCGTTATTTTCTACAAGGCCCGCTTGACTGCTCGGCGTACAACCTAGGTGCGAGATGTGCCTTGTGAGCTTCTTACGGGTATTCCCATTCATACGTCTCATTCTGAGGGCATATGGCTGGCAAGGATTGAGTGGAACGCGTTGCTGCCCGTCTGATGCCGTCGGCTAACGAAAATTGAGTTGGCAACAGCAACATCGAAATGTTCGTAACTCAAACCCATCATCTCAGTCGCTGGCGACAAGGCTATCTCCGTCCCAGAATCGCTACATTCATCATCATCTATATTGTACCCAGAAAGCCGTCCCTCACCACAGATAGCGTAGAAATGATGGGATGTAGACAGCATGAAAGTGGTTGCAAAATCATGCCATATTGCTTTAGGAGGTATGCAGGAGCTCGACCTTGGGTGAGAAAATGGTTTGGCGGAAAGTCATTTGATTCCGGAAATTAGTCAAGTAGAAAGAATTACAGTATGTGCTGCTTCACAAAAGATCCAACAACCCAATCGCCATCGTCCTCTACATCTTCTACTGATCTTTGAATAACACGTTTCGCGTCGCTTCCGCTGACTGATAGAAGCAAATTCGCCAATAGGAATGCTTCTTGTTTGCTTTCTTCTCCAGAATCTAGGCATTCGGTTGCAAGACGTCGTACCATCTCAACCCTGCCATGGCTAAGCAAATATGCGCCAACGCATACTAAAATGCTAACGCCATCTTCCTCTGGTCCAAAGACATTGGAAGAAAGGCCTCGGCTCATGTCAATTGCTCGTAAACCCATCAATCCGTGCATTTCTAAGGCTTCTTCTAGGCGATCGATACAACCATACCTCATCGAGAAGTCGATTATCGTTTCCAGAGATATACCCGGGAGAGAAAGTGCCAGCTCGGGAACGCCTCTTCGCTCCAGGAAGTCTGCCAGGACTTCGTGATCATGATTTGGAACTGCATCAAACCATTTTTCTGCCTTTGGATAATGTTCACTCCCTGCACATATCAATGATCCGATTCGAATGAGAGGAAAGCCTAATGGCACAGCAATGATTCCAGAGACGGTCGATAGAACGAGACTTCCGTTCTGGTAACCAAGTACCTCTGGATGTACCAGCGGCATCGGGATAGTTGGAGGAAACAGGGATTTGTAATCCGACAGAATTGATTTAGAAGGAAGAGTGGATATTTCAGAACTTGCCAAGACAAAAGAATCTAAGTGGCAGATGCCACCATCGAGATCACCAACAAAAATGCATTGGATGGTTGACCTAGTTGTGCAGTACAAGACCCCGTGCAGGAATCGGCAGCTGATAACTTCCACACCAATGTCAGAACCACATCGCAAGCGACTGGTGCCAAGGAGGACAAAATTTGGTTCGTCCGAAAGGTAAATTGACACCCTACCCTGGATGACGACAGCACAAAGTTTTCCTTCGTCATCCCAGGCAACAAAATCTGGACAAGGGAAAGCTGGTCCAGAGCTGACATAGGCAGACGCGCTCTCTTCTTCTTGCCCCTTTCTCTTTGTGTAAAAATATGCGAGACCTTCGTCTAACTCATCCAGCTTGCTCCCAACACACAAAACTGGGCCACCAAATAAAATGGTCGGGGGGTTTCGATTGCCACTTCGTAAAGTTAGTGTTCCAAGATTGGATGCTGTCGTATTGAAAGCATTGCCATCTCCGCCCACAAGAACTCGCATCTCCACCCAAGGATATTTCTTCTCAAGAAGTTCAGATCCCTTGTCGTCGGCGTCCAACTCGTCAAACGAGACGATAGGTGCGGTGCCAGGAGCGGGAAAATCCTCGGCTTCGTCTTCTTCGTCTATTTCAGCTGTAGCAAGCGATCCTTGTGCGCTCTTCTTATCTTGGCCTTTTTTCTTTCCCCAAACAAAACCCAGCTTCTTTGCTCCCATCTTGGACCCAACTGCCATTTTAGTCATTGTCTTGGTGGCTCCTGCTCCCACTTTTCCCGCCGTCTGCTGCGCTGCTGCGGTTGTCCCGAGAGCTACTTTGCCAGTCAGCTTGACAGTGCCCATTGAAAGCTTCTTCACTCCTTTGACTGCTCCCAATCCTATCTTTCCGGTGTCTTTTCCGAGATCTCTCAATCCTTCCAAGCTTTTTAGTTTGCCAGCGGTTCCCACCATCGTCTTCATTCCCTTCTTATACGTCTTCAATCGAGCTAGCTCCTTCAATTTCGTCAAATCATTGACCTTGGTAGTGTCCATGCCAGTATCTCCAGAGTTAAGATCGATTCCTACTTTCAGGGCAAGATCCTGTTCGGGATCATACAATAAGCAGAACACGTCTTCGTCGCCCACCCAGGCAAATGAAGCAACACCAGTTCCACTGGCTACCACAGGTGAATTTCCAACCATCGAATTCGGCGCACGATTTGTCACTCGCTCCATCATGCTTGAGACGCTCAAAATCTCGTATCGCATCTCTTCCTTCCAAAAGCAGCACATGTAGTTGCGGGATGGGCTGGGCAAAAAACATGGAGGGAGACGAATTGGGCGTTTATGAATTTCAGGAGGTAAATGCAAAGGGGGCGGGGATTCGTACACCACGGTGCCCTTCACAGCACCGTATTCCATTCGTCCAACGGGATTAACCTCCAAGATACCACCTTCTGGTTCCAAGGGACTGTACAAAAGCTGTGCCCCTTTGACATACAAAACTGCCCGTCCCATGGTCCCAAAGTTGGCACTAAAATGGGCATGACGAGTCCCTGGAAATGGCACCAAATTTCCATCCATAAATTTCACCATGAAGAGTCCCATATTAGTGGCCACCACAAAAGTTGATTGGTCCCGAAGGGGTGGGCACTGGATCGACTGCGGTCGAACAATGAGAGTCCGTTCTTCCGGTAACTCCAAATCGCGTTGCGCCAATCGAATCAGATTGACGCCACAAATGGGGTATGCCATGAAAGGATGCTTTGCGGTAGAACCAGTATTGGAGAGCGGAGCCACCAATACTTGTACGTCGCCATCCTTGGTTACAACAACACACGTCATGTATTCTTTGGGAGTGGATTCATGGAACCATGCTGGGTAGACCATGTGGGACAAATTTTCGTAGGGAAATTGCACGACCAAGGTGGGATCGGGTTTGTCTCCGGACTGATGTTGTTTCCTCTTGTCACTATCTGCAATATTACTCAAATCCCACGCAAAGAGTTTGGATTTGACTTTGGCAGGGGCCAACCACAAGAAGATATCTCGAAACCCATCGTAGGCACAGTAGATATGTTCCATCGCACTTGCGTCGTCATCTTGCTTGGAAAGGATAGAAGGCGGGACAGAACCCCCTTCCAACAAAGCCAAAGGCTTGCCAATATTGACGGACCCGCCAGTGGTAGACTTGGTCAAAGAGACAACATAAGCCGCTCCCTTTTTCGTCACGCACACCATGCATAATGGTCGGTTTAACATCCTGTCATAATGCTCCGCAGGATGAAAAGCGAAAGGGTTGGCTGACACGACTTCCACAATGTAATCTAATTTTGTCATGGTGGTTCCACCAACAGTCCAAGTGCCCAAGGCATTGACCGACTGGATTACTTTTCCAGCCTTCCAATCGTAGACTTTGATACTACCATCGCCACACGCAACTACTAGTGACGTTTCGCCCACTGCTAAAGCATTGGAAGAGATAGTTGACGACGCACTAGCTAAGGAATCGGCAGTGATATTGGTCACGATGGAAGCAATGGCGTCCCCCTTGTTGCCGCTGTTAGGTGGAAAGACTCCCGATGCGTGTCGGCGCAGGTTGAATATGAGTATCCGAGTTTGAAATTGCACCATCAAGTAGGACCAGCTATGTAACGAGGATAAGGGTGCTGCTGTTGATGGTAATGCATCTTCCTCATTCAAAGAGCCAGGAGCTGTCCCGAAACCGTTCCAATACAAACTGGAGGGATCCAGAAATTCTAGGCGCGTAATTCGACCCAAGGAATCTTTGGCAAAACGTTGCAGTTTGGTTTCTCCTCCCAGCAACAAGTCGGCTGCTGATTCCTTTTTTGATGAAAGCAGCTGACTTGCAATTTCTCCCACTGACATATTCCATAGTACTTGACGAGAGTGTTGGTGCTGTACTACGATCCATTTCTGGAGCAGCTGTGACGAAGCATCAGAACTGCTCGAAGAAGTAGTTGCCGTGTTGCTGGAAACATTGTCGCCTTCCAAGACATATGCAACGATGGGCTGCTCAGGATGCAATGTAACTAACTTAATCTTTTGGTTGGTGGGATTATTGACGATGCCCGACGACGGATGCGTCTTCAGTAAGGCAACAGCGCTAGATTTCCGGCTGGTGACGGCAAGGTTGGAGCCATTCGATGAGATACTGCTTCCTGTAATTGGAGGCGGATTCAATATCCGTATCAGCTTGGGTCGGGTCTTCATGGTTGCAGCGAAGAAGCTAGTAAAAGACTGATAGCCGGTATCATGTTATTACTACAACTACTAGCTAGCTAGTACTACGTAGTATTAATGCTTCACCATTCTGACACAACTCTACGGTACGGTAGTCCATTTTCAAACTCGTACTACGACTACCGTGCCCTACCGTCTACAGTAGTACAATGCGGTAGTAGTACGTATCTCCGTCGTTCCTCGATAGTCCTACTTATTACGACAGTACAGGTTGGTGCGAACTGCCGCAGCATAGTACCGGTACCTGCCGTAGCTACGTATGATACTGTACTCCGAGAAGAAAGTACCGGTACTACGGAAGTACGATGGAGACCGGCCATCTTTGCGGCGATGATGGACTTTCAACAACAGCTATTTTTCGTAGCTTCAATTCACATGTACTCTAGTAGCAGGCTCTATATAATAAGATGATTACACTGCAGCAATATTGGCCAGTGCGGTGAAATGATTGCTTCGTTTCTTGTTTTCCCCTGCCACAGTGCATCCACTGGCCCAAATCAGGACTTGGTTCCCGCTGCCATCGTGGCTGCATCTGACCCTTCAAGATCATCACTGCTGCTTAAATTAGGTGTCTTGCGTTTGCGGAGTGCAGATTTATGACGGTTGTACGCGTCCACATATTCCTTTTTTACTGCTCCCATGTTGCCTGCTCCGGAACCTCCGTGATAGGACAGATCCAATCCAACAAGTTCTTCCAAAGAATCAGCGCGAAGCCAACCCATGTAATTGAGCCAAATGAAGAAAGGCAACATGGTGAAGAGACACCAACCTGTGACAAATAAAAGTCCAACTAGTTGATTGGCAAATAAGGCTGCATCAACTCCACCATTGCGGAAGGAGTAGAAAAGCCCTGGATGATTGGAGTATCCAAAGGTTACTTCCATTTTTTCAGGACTGGCAAACAGTCCAGTTGCTAGCAGCCCCCATGCTCCATTGAACATGTGAACTGGAATGGCGTTCACTGCATCATCAATCCTGATGCGCAGGAGAAAGGAAGAGCTCCACATGTACAGCCAACCAGCAATCAAGCCAGTCACAATGGCCAATCCTGGTTCCAATACAGCACATCCAGATGTACTTGCCACCAGTCCACTGAGAGCACCATTCATGGCCATACCAATGGAAAAGTGAGGTTCCCCACTCCTCCGCTCTTCAATCCACATGTTGGAAAAAAGAGCTGTAACACCACCAGCAGCACCAGACAAAGCTGTTGAAACAGCAGCATTCGCTGCAACTATTCCAAAGTTTGAATTCGGGCCTAAGAGAAGAGCAGATCCTGGACTGAAACCATACCCTGTGTAAAGCAAATCAAATTCAAGTATGAGTCACTAGAGATTCTTCACAGCAGCAGCAGCAGCTAAAAGAAGGCCTCGTTTCGCATGGAAAATACTTACATCCAAACCATAGAACCATAGTTCCAAGCAATTGAAGTGCAACGGAATGACCAGGGAATTCCTTGGGAGATTCCAATGGTTCTCCTTGTGCATCATAGAAACGTCCTCTCCTTGGACCTAAAATGCATGTTGCAATCAACGCAACCAGACCGCCTGTTAGATGCACTACAGCACCACCAGCAAAGTCAATGACTCCAGAATTCAGGAAGGGGTTGTTGTTTGAATGACTCAAGAACCCAGAATGGCTCCACAAAGCGTGAGCCACTACTGGATATATGAAACCAGCTACGACGGCTGAATAGCACAAGTAGGCAGCCATTTGACAACGTTCTGCCAGTGTGCCAGCAACAATAGTGACACTAGTGGCACTGAATGTGTATTGATAGAACCACAAGGCCGAGGACGTTCCGACACTGGCATAGTCTGAGGTACCAATGAAAGTCTTCTGATCGGCGGCTCCTTCATCATCGTTTCCACCAAAGGCGATTCCGTAGCCTATGAAAGAGAGAAGGGAACAAGACGAAAGTGAGATAATTGTTTTAAACCAAAGTAACTTCGTCGAATGGCAGCGACTTGATTACGTACCCAGCAAAAAGAACGCGAGCGCAGCTCCACAAGCATCCAGTAAGTTCTTGAGCATGGTGTTCTGCACATTCTTGAGTCGCACAGACCCAGCGCACAGCATAGCGAATCCCGCTTGCATGAAAAAGATCAAGGCTCCACAAACGACGAGCAAAAAGGAGTGAACGTTCGCAGCGGAACTCTCTTCTGCATTTTGGTAGGTGTCACTGATGCATTGCAGCATGAAGGTGGAATTTGCGCCAGCATCAGGATTCTGTGCTGCACAGTCCAAAAAGACGTTCCCTGGAACCGATGACATGGATGATAACATGACGTTGATCCGATATTTGTGACGGGAGTTTGTCAGATGATGAGGCCTACGGTTTTTGGTTATTGGCCTCAAGAAAATGAAATAGTATCTACGTATCTATAATCGGAAAGACACAAACAAAACCTTTTTGCTCTCTGTTAATAAGGCATGAAATGTTTTGTCTGGGAAGAAGGGGTACGACGAAGAAAACACAGCAGTCTCCAAACAGAAGTGACTTCGTGAGATTTTTTTGTGGTAAAGGGTTTGCCTGTGAGAGAGGTATTGGCCCTGTTAAAATGCGTTTTTAGCTTGATGATAATGTTGTGATGAAAGTTTAAGTCACGACATTGGAGGAACGACTTCTTCAACAGTGCCTTAAGGAACGCGTCTGATAATTCATTTGATCCCAGCGCCTTTTGCATCTGTGAAACAACCAGTGTGACGACATCGCAATTTTTCGTCCTCGTTGACTGTTATGTATCTCAAGATCAGTCCTACTCGGAGTATGAGTTTTAGTTGCTACTACCGTAGTAGCTACCGGTAGTACCGGTATGTGCTTAGTAGTAGAGAGATGATCGCGAATCTCCCAACCCTTCTACCTACCGTAGGTCTACTCCGAGTAAAAAAGTCATTCCGAAAATGCACTCACAGTCAGGGGACTGTTTAGGGAATATTTCCAGAAGTTTTCATTACATTGTTACTGTTAATTCGAAAATGACCACTACTATCATTTCTATTTCTCTCTATTCTTCTCAGAAAACATAATAATAATATTGATATTTTAATAAAATAGATAGTGTATTTACTGTTAATATTATTACTATGTACTCCTACTAGTAACATTTTCCATTTTAATTAAGGATGGAGATTGTTTCTTACTGCTTCCCAGGTTGAACGAATTATGACTTACAGTACTCCTTTAGCTCTGCTCTATTCGTACATACGACGTATATGATGTAGGAATAATAAACAGTACTCTCTCTACCTGGTACAGTGTCGTCATCCTTCCACCCCTTCTGAGTCCCCTTGTCGTGGTAGAAGGGCTTACTAACCCAGGTTTGTCAGAGCCGTAGGGAACTAAGAATCCATAGAGATGATCTATCAGTGCTGCGGAAGAGATCGTCCCAGGGGTGGAACAAGCTACTGCTGTCTTATACATGGCATCATGCATAACCATGTCTGACTGGAAAGGTTGTGTTTGTTTGATTGAGTCAGAGGACTAAGGAAGAGGAGGAAGAAGCAATGCCTTTTGCATGACTCTTGATAGAGTTGTGGCGGGCACTGGCATATCTGTGTATCATATGGCATTATCACTCAGCTGAGTGTCAAGTGCAGAGGCACGATACCATTTCATTGGAAATATTACTGATGCTTGACATGGAAAGATTCTTTCACACATTCAATTTTCCCTATTGGCTTGCGATAGGTAGAAGATATCAACACAACCAACATAGTAATGTGGTTATTGCTGCCTTCTCAGCATTGTTTTGGTAGACCACGCCAGATCTGACACTCACTGGTTTGGACTTTTCCTTATTCGTTAGTTTTTTGCCTTTCTAGTTCTGAGTGGTGGGCAAGTGGGCAACAGAGTACTGAATGAATTGAAAGCTGCTGCATGACTTGCCCTGCACCCATGGGGGCCAGGTGGGTGAGCTAACTTTCGGATGACAGCTGCTAGATCATCTTTATCCGGGTTCCGAATATATTGTTCGGGCAGGGTAAAATAGAAAAAGAATGGTTATCCTGAGAAGCATAATCCAGAAGTGGTCTGTTGCCTTTTCCCCAACGCTTTTGATTGAGGCGTACTCTTTTTTACACAGCAATAGAGAGAATTATTTTTGGAAAGTAAAGTCTAGATTAGATGTAGTACTCTG
Organism: Nitzschia inconspicua; assembly: GCA_019154785.2. Lineage (NCBI taxonomy): Eukaryota > Bacillariophyta > Bacillariophyceae > Bacillariales > Bacillariaceae > Nitzschia > Nitzschia inconspicua. Next base: position 12,044 of record JAGRRH010000121.1, on the reverse strand, counting down.
GAGTAGTGCGACACTGGACTCTGTAGTAACAATGGCAGATGTTCAAGTAGATTGAACAAAACGAGGAGGACGGATTTATTGATGATGAGTTTGGGTTCAACGAAAGTAATTGTTGATGAAACCGAAATTGCAAATCGCGACCATTCGAATTGTGTCAGTCCTTCGATTTCACGGAGCAGGTGGGAAAACAAAGTACGAAGTACAAGATTTTTTACAGTTACTAGTCGTACGAGTAATCCATTCGATACGACTCTACCTTCCTTGTTTTGTTACTCTCTTCATGATCAATGACAGTACTCGTATCATTTTGTTGGTAATGGAGCCACACAGTAGTGTCGTGAAAGAGACGTTTGAGAGCCGATCACTTCAGAGGAAGAACGCAAACGGCCGGAGCCATTCAAAACGTGCTGGGCAGGTGAGGAACAACAGTCCTTGCCCCTTGCCTCAACCGTAATAATGGCCTCTCCACTCCAATCATTCGCGGTTTACCGAGATCTTCTCAGCGACGACCCCACTATCTTTGAATCTTGCTATCAACAGATTCCAGACGGCAATACCACCGCCATACTAGAATGCATCTCTAACGCGCTGGAGGAAAAATCATCTACACCAAATGATAGATTTTTTTCTGAGGACGAAGTCCAATTCATGATAGTGCTTAGCGGAGCTCTGATTTTCTTTATGCAAGCTGGCTTTGCCATGCTGTGTGCAGGATGTGTACAGTTGAAAAATGTACAAAACACAATGTTGAAAAATCTGTTAGATGCGGGTGGCTCGGCGATGGCTTTCTTCCTGATTGGTGCGTACAATAGGGAGTTTGGAGTGTCAATCATGCCGTACAAATCATTCGCATGATGTAAAACGTGTGATAAAAACATACTCAAGCTTTCATTGTCTGTCCTGATGCAGGATATTCGCTGGCATTTGGAAGCCAGAATTCCATGGATGGCACCACCTTCGTTGGGAGAGGTGATTACTTTGCAAGGGCACCATCTCCATCCTATTGGTTCTTTGGTACGCCTTGGAGCACAGCGCGTCGACTAGCGTAGAGTACCCCCAAGACAAACTCACCGATCTTTACGGTTTCACTCACACTCTTTGCTCATGCATACAGAATATACATTCTCTGCGACGTCTGTTACTATTATTGCCGGAACACTTGCCGAAAGGTGTCAAATGTTGGCATACCTCCTTTACTCAATCATTCTTTCTGGACTGATCTACCCTATTGTGGTGCATCAAATATGGTCTAAAAATGGTTTTCTCAGTGTCAACAATCTACATGATCCATTTTTGGGTCAAGGTGTCATTGATTTTGCAGGCAGTGGAGTAGTCCATTTGACTGGAGGAGTTACTGCACTCTATGCAACAATTATCTTGGGGCCAAGAAGAGGAAGGTTTTTTGATGAAATGGGCGAACCTATACGGAATCCAATCAGATTTCGCGGACACTCTGTTGCATTGCAACTATTGGGAACTATGATTTTATGGTTTGGATGTAAGTTTCATGGGATCTTGAATGGATATTTCTTTCGAAATGTGTTCTGATTCCTCAACCTTTTTGTTAGGGTTTGGATTCAACTGTGGGTCTGCCTTACTGCTTTCAATTGATCAGAAGGGGGTAGTGGCTGCAAAAAATGCAGTCACAACAGCCCTGAGTGCTGCTGCAGGGTCAATTAGTGCTCTTTTTACCAATCTAGTGATTGAAGAACGCAAGACTGGTGAATACAGGTTTATCCTGCTCATGGCAACAAATGGGGCTCTCTCGGGTCTTGTTGCAATAACCAGTGGCTGTAGTGTGGTAGAACCCTGGGCCGCGGTCATCATTGGACTGATAGCTGGTTGGAATTACCTTGGTAGTTCTGTGCTCTTGGAGTGGTTCAAGATTGATGATGCCGTTAATGGAATCCCAGTCCACATGGTAAGTGCTGCATTGAGAAGCAATGGCAATGTATTTCATGGGGGCATTCTCTAACCCAAGAATACATGAACAATTTTGTGTAGGTCAACGGAATGTGGGGGCTTATAGCAACAGGGCTGCTGGCATCTCCCAGACTGCAGCAACTTACATATGAAAAATCTGACAATCCAGGATTGTTCTATTCTTTTGGACAGGGTCAGCCAAATGCCACATTGTTTGGATGTCAAATTGTTGCAATATTGTTCATTGCTGGATGGACCACGGTAACAATGCTACCTTTCTTCCTATTCCTGAACTACAAAGGTTGGCTGAGATCTGATTCTTATGAGGAAATAATTGGTTTGGATGTATCCTACCATGGGGGAGGGATGCGTCTTTCCATGGATGATGGAGCTGGGATACAATTCGTGGAAGCTCACAGGAGGAGAAGACTTGAAGAGGCAAAGAAGGATCACCATCAAAGTGAAGGTCATTCCCAGGACACTTGCAAAGCTTTGGAAACGGTGGACGAAAGTTTGAGCTGTCCGGAAGGTGTGAAAGTTAGTGAGCAGGATGCAATGGATAGCCCACCACATGCTTCCGAACTTCATTTTCAACAGCAACCGGTGCAGACTAGGGAACCTTCATCATATTTAGTTGGTTCGGAAAGATATATGGATAGATTTACGAGTACTCCATATCAATGATTTACAATGCTATAACAACGATTGTCTTCTGTATTACAACATATGTAATTGACCCCATGAAAATATTGAAATTGCAAGAATCGGAGAGGCAGAAGTTGTTTGATTTCGTCAGGGCCCTTTCTGCCATCTATTGAGCCCAAAACAAAGTCGAATTTGAAGTTGCTATCTTTTGGATGCCACCGTCGCTCTGGAATGAGGCAAACGACTGCCCCGTCGTTTCAACCTTCGCAGCAATACTGCCAGGTAAATATTTTCCAGGCTGAGAACTGTGTTGGATGTATTGCAGACCATCACTGTCAAAATCCGCAGTAGCCGTGCGACGCTCGTAATGCAGAAAGGATGCATCCATCGGATTGACAACGCTGGGCCCTACCATAGTCGGTCGAGTCTTTGTGACCATTTGAATACCACCGTCGGATGAAAAGGCAGCAAAATGTTGCCCAATGGTTTCGGATGCCTTGGCCACTTTCGGGGGGATAAAAAAACGCCTCTTGCCAGAAGAACTTCTGTCATCAAGTTTGAACGACATCTTATCACTTGCTGTGGACAAGAGTTGATAGCCGGATATAACTGGGGCAGGATTCTTCATCAAAGGCTTTTGTGTCATTTGCGTGAGCAATTGAATACCTCCATCGCTAGAAAAAGCGGCGAAAGACTGACCCTGCGTTTCAATTACATCCGCTACTTTGGGGTTCAGATATAGCCTTTTGTCAGGAGACAGATCTGCGAATGACATGCTGTCATTGTTTTTTTGTGGCGCTACTAGCGCTTGCGATGGATTGGGATTCTTCACAACTGGCTTTGCTATCATCTTTGTCTCCAAGTTAATACCGCCATTGCTGCCAAACGCTGCAAAGGACTGTCCCGACGTTTGCACAGCATCCACCACCTTGGGCGAAAGCATAAGTCTTGACCCTTCATGTTGCTGTTCTTCATACATCATACCTCCATCATTGCCAAAGGCCTGTCGTCGATAGGGTACCAGACGTTTGGGAGCTGGCGTCTCTAGTTTCTTTTGCTTGGCTTCAAACATCATCCCTTGGTCGCTCGAAAAGACTCCGGGACGGTACGGCACCAATCGCTTGGCTGGTGCAGCCTCGGGAGCCTTTGTCTTGGCTTCCAACATCATGCCACTGTCGGCTGAGAAAACACCTGAGCGGTAGGGCACCAACCGTTTGGTGATGGGCGGTTCTGGAGCCTTGGTCTTGGCTTCAAACATCATACCACTATCCTTGGAAAAGATGCCTGTTATAGGTGCCACTGGTCGTTCCGGAGTCGGATGCTCGGGTGCCACTTGTCGGACGGCGTACATCATGCTGCTACTGTTTTCTGGAGTAAAGGCGCCCATGATTGGATCGACAGGACGAGGTGGCAATGGAGCTGGCGAGGTAACTTTGCGGGCGGCAAACATCATGCCCCCATCTGATTTGAAGACGCTGGGGCGCTTCTCCGCTTGTAGCACAGGGGTTGTTTCAAATGGAACTTGTTTTCTAGATGCAGTGCGAGCTGCAAACATCATGCCACCATCCGAAGAAAACACAGTAGGTCTCTTAGCGACTTGCGGTATCTGCGCCACCTCGTAAAACTTCTCCTTACGAGGCATTACGTTCACAGAAAACATCATTCCACCATCGTTCGAAAAGATGGAGGTTCGTGGTCGTTCCTGTGTTGGTGCTTCAGGGAGTTCATACATAGTTTGACTCTTGGCTTGTGTTCTAGCCTCGTACATCATTCCCTGATCGGGTTGAAAGGCATTCAATAGAGGTTGTTGTGGGCGAGGCGGTAAAGGCTTTTCGGCACTAAGCATTCTACTTTGTTCATACATCATGCCCACATCTTGGGTGAAGGCACCCTCCATAAACGGGACAGGACGCTCGGGGGGAGGTTGTGAATGTGGAACACTGCCACTGCGATCTTCAAACATCATGCCGCCATCGGATTGGAAAGCATTCGATTGATAAGATACCAAGCGCTTGGGTTTGGCAACAGCTTTTGAGAGAAGCTCTTGGTACATCATGCCCCCGTCACTCGTGAAGATCACTCTTCGACTGGTAGGAGATGAAGCAACTGCAGCTGCACTCGATGCGAACAATGGCGCCGACATGGACGCAGTCACCTGTTGAGGTTGTGGTGGTTGAGGTTGAGGAGCAGATGGGAAGTCTGCCTGTCTTTTCTCGTCTTGAGATGAGATCGCCACTGTATCAATGGGTTGCTGCTCTGGTTGCGGTGGTCGAATATTCACATTTTGCCTCGACGAAGAGAGGGCCTCCCATGGATCGTTCTCGCCCAAAGAAGACGACAACAGCGTCGATTTCGGTTGATGGGCCAAGTACTGCTGTTGTAGCACATAGCTGCGAACCGGTACAAAGGCATGTACATGCTCCATGGAAGAAGAAACGGAGCAAAGCCATACGGCAAACGCTGACGCTTTCAAGAAGGTCATAGTGGAAACAGAATACAGGTTGATTTTTGGATCGCCAATCTTTTGATGGGGTGAGCTCGTTTCAAACACGGGCTTCGGAACAGGTAAAAAAAACGGCGATCGATTCGAAATGATGATGGCACTCCCTTCTTATTTAGAATAAGAATCAACTTGGATCAAATCGCCTCGTCTTTCTATGGATGGTTAATGTAGATAGACTGTGTCGGACGTGCCTTGAATGGATTATTACTGTGATACTACTATTATTTTTTATGGACTCTTCTTTTTTTGTTTTATCATCATCTCGAGTGTTTTGTATCCCACGGCTCACAAAACCCCAAGAGGGAAGAACTTGAGCGTAGCACTACGGTACTTACCGTTAAAAGTACTACCGGACTACGTATCACGTAACTGGATGTGTGTGAAGCCGATGTCTATCATACATAACATTATAATATATAATATTATTATTATATATTAATATATCATCTGTCTCGTAATTTTGATTCTTCGCTCTTTTTTCTCTTTCCCTACGTTCGTATGTGCTATGTGCGCGCGTCAGCTTCCAGAATCATCAGCGATCACGCGATCACGTTCTGTTTGATACGAAGTACGTAATCTATCGGGCAGGTCTTCCACAGTAAAGGTGTCGCACTGGTATCATACAGTTTAGTAGGGAGTCGTTGCTACTACTGCGAAGTACTCTGCGATTTATTCTTGCGTGAATTCATAAATGCTCTGGAAGGTATTAACCATTATTAGGTTGTACAGTGTAGACAATTTGAATTCAAATTTCAGATTGGACAAGGACACTATTTTAAATTTCATCCCGAAAGCTATTCGAACAGTTCTGTCCCTGAGGAGACTTTTTCTTGGCGTTATTGTTTTCAGTGTCATCGATCTTTCTGTGGGAAGGGATCGATTCTAGGCTTGCGGTAGAGACAAGGCCGTCAATAATGTCGTTGGTACTAATGCGACCGTTCATTCCGTTGATGGAAGCAGCGCCATTTTCGGATTCTTCCATCTGCTGTACACTGCGTTCCACCTGATCAATAATGGGGGCACGGATGCTATCTTCGCACATTCTAGACATGGGAAGAATGGAAAAGGGCTCTTCCAGTTGACAAGACAACTCCTCAATACCGAGCATGAAACCCCCAAGGACCATCATAACAGGGATCAAGGCAAAATGTCTCCAACCAGAAATGGTATCGTACAGCGCCATGGGTAAGAAGAAAAGCCAAAAGGCCAAGAATCTGGATGTATGTCGGCTGTAAAACGTTGGGATGGGACTGGTCAAAATCCGTTCACAAACTCCCAAGGCTGAACAGAGCTCTGTCACCATCTTTTCTATTTCGATTTGATGCAACGGGTTCAAGTCCATTTGCACGAGAATGGCAGTTATTTCCGCTAGTGCCCGGGTTGGCCGATGACTGGAATTGTACAAATTGCTCGCGAAAATCTCATCTTTCACGTGCGACTGGCAATACTTCACAAAATTCGTTTCGTCCTCCGATTTTGGCAAAGTTCGGTTCATGACGGAACGACTGAACGAGCAAACGGCATCTCCGAGTTGGTGCAGGAGCGCAGGTGTCGCTGTCTTGCTGTAGGACTGTCCCCATATACACGCCATGCGTACCAAGGATCGACTGTCATTGATAATCTTTCCCCAGGCACTGCGTCCTTCGTTCCAACGCTGATAGCAGACGTTGGTACGAAAAGTAAGCAACAACCCTAACGATCCCGCCGCCAAATTGAAGGGCAACAACGGTATCTTCATCATGGGCAAGAACTTGCAGAGGCCAAAGGGCAGTCTGTTTACAGCATGAAGATTGTTGTAAATGACGACAATAGCACTGACAGCTGCCAAGACTTCCACATAGAAGCTGATTTGTCGAATCAGACCGGACTTCCAGGTCGACATGATGTTTTCCACGAAACGGGTAGGTCGACGAGAACGCACCCAGTCGCTGGGATCAAAGACATCTTGCCGGTACCATCGGGAAACTTCTCCGTATTGTTTTAACCAGTGTTTTACCTGTTCGTCGGTGGGTTTGGTCCACTCCAGTTCTTTCAAATTATTCCGGCTAGGTGTTAGCATAGGTAGCTTGGTTGTCCTTCCAGGTAATAACAGTCTTCTGCACCTCCGGGGTTGATGACTGTGGGAGGACGGCGATGTTAAAGGAGAGGGCGGTAACTGAGGAGTTACAAATGCAGATGTGATCCCAAAATCACCAACCGATAGAAGGATGAACATCCATGATACTGACAAATCAAGCTTCATATTTGTAGTGTTTTCTTGTTGCTGTCTTAGTGTCCTCCTCAGGTAGACTTTGTCAAAAGCTTTGTGATGGAAGAACCGAGGAAATTAATAGAAGAAGCAACGAACCCTTCGGAATACAATACGGCGATCCGAAATGTCGGTGCACGCTCTTGAGGAGATCAAAAGTAACTCGGATCGGCTGTGTGAAATATCTGGATGGAATTCTGCTCTGACTTGCACAATTGGTTTCCTTTGTGAGGAGAGGTGATGTCATGAAATGCTGTTGTCACTTATATCTCCGTGCCTGAGCGTGCATTATTTTGTCAATTTCTTGATCCGATCCTTCTCTTGTTCTCTACAAATGTTGTGTTCAAGTCGACGTCTATGTTTTTGTTGTTGTAGCAAAAAGCGAAGAAGGCGATCTGATCCTTTACTAGCGGTAGTCGTGCTGTGTATAAAAAACAACTGAACGAGGTTGATGTTCGACTTATTGATTACTTCGACTCATTTTTGAGTATCTGTGAGAATGAGAATGGCCACTATCATACTACCTGACGATCAGTTACGTGATGCATGCCAAATGGGATTTATCGATCTGCCTGATTGATGTCATGTAAACTCCCTAGAGTAAGTACTGCAGTGCCTACCCTCCTCCGTAGTAGTAGCAACTCGCTAGCTAAAAAGTCAAAAGTTACGAAAGCTTTTGAAACGCACATAATTTGTTCGCTGTCGTAGGTAGCCAGCTATTTAATTGGACATTTTTCCACAGCTTTCATTCTTCTTCTCCGTAGCAGCAAAAGCTGTGGCCGCGAGTCGCTGTAGTTGCTCCCAGTGCTCCATGTCAAAAGAATCTTGGTCGTGCATCCATTCCACTTTCATACGCTCTATCGATGCATGGATCTTCTTGATATCAGCTTCTCCCCATTGGCAGTACGGCCCCATAGTTGCAACCGAATGTAAAATGGACTCCTGAACCTTGATGGGAAGATATGTTTCGGAAGTAATCGCTTGCTGGGTGGCATCGCACCAGTCCTTCGAGGTTAGAGCATCAATTATCGTTTTTGTTGTAGCAGAATCCCCCAGCTCCGGATGCAATTGCAAATCCTCCAATATATCCGAAACAAGTGAGGATAACCTCATAACAAGCTTGACCGTTGCCGAACTGAAATGATCTTTTGACGATAACGACTTGTAGACTTGTCCGAGTTGTTCCAGTCCACCTTGTTGGAAAACATACGTTTGTGCCAATCGATTTCCTCGTAGCATCGCACCAATCGCGTAAATGCTCTTGGATAGCAAAATCCTGCTCTCCCAGTCGTCACTATGGTTTCTTCGACAGAAGACTTCAATCAAGATATCAATGGCGGTGGTGACTCGCTTACCATTGTCAATCACAATGCTTTCAACCGCGAACGGAAAAAACTCCCCTGTATTCTTGACAGAAGTACCCATGGTCTCTGCTGCCAGCGCTTGGATCCTTCGAATTTTGGCTTGGGTAGTAGGTGATTGACCGTCGATGGTAGTGTTGACGGCAACATGAGCATTGTCCGACAGAAGCGATACCAAGAGAGGCCAACCACCCATTGTATGGAAATCTCGTGCCATGTCAATATCCGACACTTGAAATTGTAAGTCGTCAAGGACGGATACAATGTGTGTGACCACACCTTCGGGCAGCTCAACATCCAAATCAACTTTTGCCAAAGAATGTGGCGGATCCTTCAAGTAGTCGTCAATAGCTATGATTCGTTCTCGCAAAATGGCGGGGAGGTCCATCAATTGGTCTTGCAGTGAAGCTAATTCTTCTTGCCTTCGAATCCAGATTTCCAACATGCGTTCTTCAAATGCCTTCCGTTCTTCAGGCGTTACCTTTGTCGTTTCGGTCGCTTGTGGCAATTGCGGAAGGCCTCCCATACGGTTCTTCTCTTCATCGGGGAGTTTAGAGAGTGTCCGATGCATCATATCAAAATCGTAATTGTTCGTGCTAGATGTGGTGGAAGAAGCAGCGGATGACGATTCTTGGGATTGCATGTCCACCGACCCATCTTCGTTGACGACCGCCAAAAGGGAAGAGGAGGTGGTAGTCGTCGCAGTTTCTTTCTTGTCTTTGTCAATTTCATTATCACTATCATCATTTATGGCAAGTTTGACCCACTTTTCTCCCGTCGACAAATCTATTCGCACGTGAACGCCAGCAGGGACAGTGTCGTTTTCTCCCACCACCTGCCATTCGTCCGTTACCTCCAGTTCTTTGGCCACGCAGGCAAAATGAACATGATGATGGCAAAACACGAAAAGCAGCAACAAAAGCAGCATATGTACTGCTGTAGGGATGGTGCGGATGCTTGAAGTTGCCCGTGATGGTGCTGGAGCCATGGTTAGCCAGGCTTTTCGGCAGTTTCTCCTGCGGCTTGGAGTTTTCTTTTGTATTTCTGGTTTGGATACGACGACGTCCTGCAATTTTCTGGTCTCTCGGTAGTATTCCTCGTGACGGCGGCGCTTGGACTCAACTGCTGTCGATTGTTTTTTGTGGTGCCTTCCGAAATGAAGAGGAAGATGATGATCTTATTGTTGTTGTTGGTCGTTTTGTCGTATGAAGGACTATAATAACTGTTAATAAGAAATCGATGGAATTTCACATACGGTTCTAAGGACGAATACGACTGGTGTTGCGACGGAGTGTGTCTCGTTCAAACGTGCCTACACGCGGCAATTTCCGGATACGGGATGATGGCCAGGCGTAAGGAGACGGACGAGGGTCGGACGGGTCAAGTATCGGTCGAAGAATCCATCCTTTCGAACAACAACTGCGACTGTAATGACAGTCAACGTAAAGTACGCTTATTTTTACTCCGAGTGTTACCTTTCTGCGACTGCACATCCTGCTGCATGTACCCATCCCCAAAACGACAAGAAGTCCCAAACCATTTCAACTTAGCTTCTTACCATTTTTTGAAAAGTATTTGAGAGGAACGAGGGCGAAATTTTATAAGAAAACAAACGACAAGATGACCGCAAACGCTGAAGCTCGGTACGTTTTGATGAAGCACAGCAATAGGGAAAAAAACAACTGAAAGCTTTGTTGTTGCTGATTTTTCCTGACATTTTTTTTCTTTTCCTAGAGCATTGCTTGATCAACTCATGGGAACTGATCGGGATGCCCCGCTTCCCGCTGGAGCCGCTCTTCCCAGTCGTAGCAAACGTCACAATCTCGGGGATGCCGCAGACGGTACAGGTATGATATTACCCAGTTCCAAACGAAGCAAATCCGTTTACGATCGTGACATTGACCCACTCTACACAGCATGGGGTATAGATGTGTATGACTTATTCGTCAATACCAAGTCGGATATAGGCCCCAATCCATACACTGTCGACGAAGGCGCACGCAAAGAATACTTGGCTCTACCACCAGAAGAAAAGGAACGGTTGGGTTTTGAAGCACGATTGTTTGCCAAATTACAAGAATTGGTGCAACATGGCGATCGGACCATCGCTCGAAACAAGGAAAAGTTGAACCGTGAACTGCAAAAACAGTCGCAAAAACGGGGTGTGCAAGCGCAAAACTATGTCGTCGATGTCCCGGATGGGGCAATTGAGGAATTGATTCGGACGGAAGTGCAAGTGAACTTTATGAAAGAGGATGTGGAGGCGGCTTTCAAAGATCTGGCAGATGTGCGATTCAAAGAACAAGAAATTGTCAAAAAGCTGAAAGAGAAAGAAAAGCCCAAAGAGGTAGAGATAAAAGATGGCGACAATGGGGAAGACGTCAAAGAAATTGATAATCCGCCCGAAGAATCGAACGACAATAAGAACGGACCGGATAAGGACGAGAAACCGCAAGAAGACACTGTAATCGATAACTCTGCGGTCTTGGCTCAACTGGGAAAGCTTACCCTAGAGAAGCAACGAATTCTGTGCGAAATCGCCAACATCATGTCACAATTGGGTCCGGCAGAAGATTCCATTGAAGTTCAACTGCGAAATTTGAATCATGTCAAATCGGATATCACCGCTGACAAGACTGTTTGCGAAGTATCTGGCAATTTTATGAGTGCCCGTGATGCCGACGAACGTATTGCTGGTGAGTACCAGATGTAGACCGGCGGTGGTGACTGCACTGGTTGCTTGACTCGCTCCAACTGACCATTATCTACTTCCTTTCTCTTGCATCCCCAGCCCACTATGCTGGTAAGCAATATGTTGGTTGGAAACTTGTTCGAGATAAATTGAAAGAAATGATTCAAAAGTATGGAAAGCATGGGCCGCCACGTCCAGGAGGGATTCGTGGTGGCGGTGGAGCCGGGGCCCCACTCATGTCCCATCAACAGTATCAACAACAGCAATCGTACCGACGAGAGGGACGAGGTGGCGGCGGATACGGCGGGGGCGGCGGATATCGCGGCGGGAGTGACCGAAGAGAGCCTCGCGGCGAACGGTGGGAACGTGGCTCCAATGGCAGCTCAGGTGGTTTCGATCGAGGAGGCTACGGTCGTCGCGACGATCGGGGAGGACAATTCCGAGATGGTGGCGGCAGCAGAGGTGGATATGGACGTAGATAATTTTGTGCTGCGTGGAAAAAAAAACGGTTTGTGAAATTCGAAGTTACCACAGGATTGCACGACTAGTATACTATATTATGAGTGAATCAAACTTCGAAAAGATCACAACAAGCTAACTTTTTTTTGGCAATGAATTGGTACGTCGGAGTAATACGTCATAATACTCGGGAGTCCGGAGTCAGGCCTCCCT
>JAGRRH010000122.1:0-36293 GCA_019154785.2 Nitzschia inconspicua | reverse complement strand
TAGAGTCGTCGTTTCAATTTATTACGGATCCTTGGAAGCACACAGTTTGTTCTTTACAATCCGTCGTTGCCTTTGCCATCTGTGGTATTTCAAAACAAATCCTACATACGATCAAGAATGATGGACGATTCATCAAGCACCGTTGTTCTCAACAAGGCGTTGAAGGTTGCCAAGAAATCACTGAAAAAACAGGAGAGCATGAAGCTCAAGGACTTGTCCAAACTTGTAGCAGAAAAACTGGACGACGATACCCCCACAAAACAGTGAAGAAATGGATTTTGAAGAGCGACCAGTTTTCGATTGATGGAAAGACCGTGTCGTTAACGAAAAAGAGGAGTAAGGAGGAGAGTAAGGAGGAGATCCCTTCCAAAAAGGCAAGAAAAGGTGACGACACGAAGTCCTTGACTTCGGTCGAAGAATGGAGAAATGACAATAAAATTGTTGTCAAGCATGCCAAAGACGACGATGAAGGACAGAAGGAATCAAAACGAATTCAGCAAGACGAAACGTATTTTCCCTTCACGACTTTCGAAGACTGCCGGGCGCTGATGGAATCCTCCTTGATTCGTCAATGCACGGACGCCAATAAATTTCAGAAACCATCGCCAATTCAAGCCCAATCGTGGCCCATTTTGATGCATCATAAACGAGATGTAGTAGGAATTGCCGAAACAGGCAGTGGTAAGACGCTGGCATTCGGAATCCCCGCCCTCTCCTCCATGAGCAAGGAATCCAAATCGGGACGGCGACTTCCACGAATGTTAGTCTTATCGCCTACCCGAGAGCTGGCCATGCAAGTGGAAACAGTTTTACAGGAGTATGGAAAAGTGGTGGGTTTGACTTCTTTGGTGCTTTATGGTGGCGTTCCCAAGTACACCCAAGTGGCGGAACTGAAAAAAAGACAGTGGATTGCTTGGTGGCCACACCTGGCCGCCTCAAGGATTTGATCAACGAGGGGTCGTGCGATTTGAGTAAAGTGCAACACCTGGTTCTGGATGAGGCCGATCGCATGCTCGATATGGGGTTTGAAGAAGATGTGAAATTCATCATTTCGCAGTGCATGCCGAAGGAAGATGGACGACAGACAGCCATGTTCTCGGCTACTTGGCCAGCCGCAATTCAAGACATTGCGATGAACTACATGATTGATCCGATTCGAATTTACGTGGGGTTTGAAGCTATTGTCGGGAGCAACGGAGAGAACAATATCGATGACTCTTTGTCCGCCAATAAGCGTGTCGAGCAACACGTCGAAGTTATTGAAGATCGAATGAGAGACCGTCGTTTAAGAGAGTTGCTCCGTCAGCACCAACAGAGCAAACAACGCATTCTCATTTTTGCCTTGTATAAGAAGGAGGCAGAGCGTTTGGAACACGCCCTCAACCGCGAAGGATTCAATGTGTGCTCAATCCATGGGAACAAGCATCAAGGAGCCCGAACGCAAGCTTTGTCCGACTTTAAAGATGGAAAATGTCAAATGATGGTTGCTACTGACGTTGCAGCTCGTGGTTTAGATATCCCCGATGTTGAACTTGTTGTCAATTATACGTTTCCTCTAACGATTGAGGACTATGTCCACAGAATTGGACGGACGGGACGTGCTGGAAAAACTGGGATTAGTTACACGTTTTTTCAGCCATCAGACAAGAGCCATGCTGGAGAGCTGCAGCAAGTCATAAAGCAGGCTGGACAAGAACCACCGGAGGAGTTGTTGAAATTTGGAAGCACCATCAAGAAGAAGGAGCACAAATTGTATGGAACTTTGGGCCAAATACCGGGATGCCAATGAAGAAGGCTACCAAAATCACATTCAACTATGATGACTAATCATAATTTGCACAGCAGATTCACGTTATTACGTAAAAAATTAAAGACTTACCACCCTGTAAAATACACCCACTAATTTGTCATTGAGATGTGCTACTGCGATAGCACATCAAAGCTACAAAAATCAAATACTACTACGTACTACGTTAACTATGAACTACAAAGTTGGTGGTTAACTGTAAATTTATTATAGAAATGCATGATAATAAAATCAGTCAGTTCTACTATTGTCGTACGTCGTACTACGTAGTCGTATCTCTGGCCGTGCATCGCCACAAATCATTACGTAAAAAAAAACATTCTACTAGCTACTACTCGGAGTAGACTGCAGACTATCATACAGTAACAGTCAATTCAACTGCGACCATAGAATTTCGATTTTTTTCGAACCATCACTTTTTTTCTTTACGTTTTCCAACAGTTACCGGAGTAGTACACTGTTAAAAGTTTCCTGTCTGTTTTCTCGCTAAACTCTCGACTTGCTGCGTCTGCTGATAAGGACGGCTCCGTCGATCTGCACCGTCATTTTACCGGACCATGGACTTGCTGGAATCTCTCAACGTGGACGATTTGCCCGAGCAGCAAACCCGATTCAGTCACCTCTTGCACGACAGCGACGATTTCGGCCTGAAATTGGGCTTTGACGCCTGTTGCGCTTGTGGCAAAAAGAATCCCAACTTCGACTGTCCCTCTTGCCGTCGCGTCAAGTACTGTTCGGAAACTTGTTGTCGGGCAGATTCGTCACTTTGTCTGGATGGTGATATCGGGGAAGAGGCGGCACTAGGACATACTTCCGTGATTTGTTCCCTGCTCAACCTATGCACTGACGATGAAGTGATGGAAGGCAAGAATCCGGCCGAAATTTCCGCGCTGGACAAAGGCCAGCAAACTTCCGCTACGGATCGACTAGCTAGCGAGTTCGAGTCTTATCCCGCTACACTCGCCAATGTTATTATGGACGGAGCACCGTATCAAAACGTGTTAAAAAAGTGTGCGGGAAAAGGAATTACTATTCATGTAATTGGTGCCTCACAAGACTCTGAGCTGTGGCAAGGTCACCCTGATCCGATTCAAGAAAAAAAGGTGTTTGAAGGGTATGCTGATGCCTTGGCCGAGATTGCTGAGAAAAACAAGTTGAGTTGGATCCGATTGCACTTCTTTGGGCCCGAACTTTGTGAAGAGATGAAGGATAGAACAACACCGATTCCGCCTGTTCAAGCGACCAAGTCAAGGTCAAATCTGATTGTTCGGATGTTTCAAAAAAGTTACCGAATCGACAACAACATTTCCCCTCCAGACATTGCTGTGTTTTTCAACCCTGGCTTTACTTGCACGGACTACGACTGGGAACAGTCCTTATCGTTTCTCCGATCTAATGAAATACCCTTTCTGGTTGCTACTAACACCGAAATGGAATGCATGGCTGACATTCAATATCTGATGGACCGACAGCTGTTTCAGGACATTCCTGCAGGGTTGAAATCCGTACTCTTGGGGAGGAGGGGATTGACGGAGACGAAGACGAAGAGGACGACAGTGTGTCGTTTCTGAGTCTCAACCCGTACGCCGGTCTTCGAGTTCGGCAAAGTGGAACTATGGCCAATGACGTGTATGTCAAGAGTCGATGGATTTTCGGAGGCATTTCTGGGGGGATCAGCGAAAGAAAGAGGCAGGCTCCTCCTGCGTCTGCACAAGGTGACAACAGCAGGCAGGAGCTAACAACAGTCAAGAAGAGAAAGACGACAGGATCGGGAAATTCCAAGACGTCCAACCCAGCTTTGATCTAACTATTGTAGCAGATGGTGTTGTCTGAGTGGTGGAGGGCACATGAGCAATCCTATACATTATATTGGTGTGGATAGTCTTCTCATACGATCATTGGCGTGTGTCACTAGTTCTATGATCAACTACCGTACCGGTGGGCTATGATACCTACCGGTACCGAGTACCGAGTACTAGCTCTAGAGGTACCAACTTACTGGTAGTAGTTGATAGTACAGTCGTACTACCTAATCGTGCCAGTTTCATGTGACTCACTCGACCATTATTTATCCCTTTTATGTTGGACGTCTGACAGACTTGATTTTCCGAGCTATTTTGACAGGACATAAATCATTAGTACGTCTGAGCGTAACTTCTACATCTACGAGCTATCTCCATCCTTTTCTTCCTTCTGACCTTGAGCGCCCAACGAAAAACGCCGCACTTCTATTAACACGTTTTGTTTGTTGGCGTTGTCGCCTCGTCGATCCATCTTTTTGTGTGAGAGAAAGCTATCCTAACCTCTCCTTCGGGAGGGATCGGGCAGCAGCCAGTGAGCGATGTTCTTCTTTGTCAATAGTATTCAACCAATCGATATATTAATACGGCAAGTCGTTTTGCTGTAATTTTTTACAGTTAATTTCAATGATATAACATAATCACAACACGATTGCCACCACTCGACTAGGTAGTCCACCACCACCACAAACAACAACAACATTATTGTCGTGATTACGCTGCCGTCGTTGTTGTCACCATCCTCCTTGTCGGTGGTATCTGTTTTTGTGTCTGTTGTTAATATTTACAGTTATTACTGTTATAGTATCATTGTGCCGAATTCTCGTCTGTGTACGCCAAACGCTGTTTCAACGAACCACGATTCCGTAACAAACAACGACACACCTGGTTTCCTGTCGTTTGCATACATATCTTTTAACAGTACGACGTATTCTGTATCGACGTGACAGTGAATTGATTCGGCACAGACAACAACAACAACAAGAAGAAGCAAACGGTATCATAGAAATTCGTTCGCAGCATTGTCCGTTGTATTGCACTTGCGTTGGACTTTCAAAAGCATGGCGCCGCAAGTGAAAAAGGCCAAGACGGCATTTTTATTTTACCAAAGCGATCAACTCGCTGCGGTACGGAAAGAAAAAAACTTATCCATGGGCGATGCAATGACGGAGGTAGGTGTTTGTTGTAACGATTGGATTTTGGATTGGTACCAAGTAATATCGAATTCATCCAAGCCAAGAAAACATCAGAGACGACTGTTTTATTCTTTTTTTTTTGGTACTCATCCGTACGTACTGTCCTTCCTTTTTTTCTCTTCTATGTGCCGTGCACAGCTTGCTGCTCGATGGAGGACCATGACGGATCCTCAAAAGGCCAAGTACCTACAATTGGAACGACAAGATCGGGAGCGGTTTGAACGAGAATCGGCTGCGGCTGACGAACAACGCCTGAAGGAACAAGAGGAACGTCGCAAGGCCCTTGTCATACAGGACGGAGAGGCTGCCTCCAATCGTGGTGCCCGACAACGGCTTCACGAAGAGCGAGATGAGGCAGAGCGCCTCAAGAAGGAAAGACGCCTTCAACGGGAGGCCGAAATGGACGAAGTGGAAAAGGCGGAACGAGAGCGGATCAGGGACGAAAAGCGCAAAGAAACGGAAGCCCGGCGAAAAATGAAGGCAGAAGAGGACCAGGCGTTGGCCAAACAACACAAAAAGCTCGATAAGGAGGAAGCCAGAAAGACCGCCAATCGTTTGGAATATCTCTTCAAGCAATCTCCCATCTTTGCAAAGTTAAAAATGGGAGAAGGCAGCATGGAGGATGGGTCTCCCGAAGAGGTAGAGAAGGTCAAGAAGAAAGCATCTGAAGATCTCGGGCGTGGAGGTCGCAGTCGCAGCAAGTCGTCGGCATCATCGACCAACAAGCCCCATCACATTCACGACAAAGACTCCGCGGAAGAAGACGATGATGACCAAGAAGAGGAGGAACACGTCTTCTTGACCAAGCAACCCAGTTGCATCAAGTTTGGACAACTGAAACCCTACCAGTTGGAGTCTTTGAATTGGATGATTCACTTGGCGGAAAAAGGTCTAAACGGTATATTGGCGGATGAAATGGGATTGGTATGTGGCAACAACTTGCAAAATGCCAGTGGTTAACAATTTCCGCTTCCTTACACTTTTCTTTGCTTACTATAGGGCAAAACATTGCAATCGATTTCCATCCTTGCGTATCACTATGAGTATCTTAAGATTCAAGGTCCTCATTTGATTTGTGTCCCAAAGTCAACCTTGTCGAATTGGATGAACGAACTTGCGCGATGGTGCCCATCTCTACGTGCCATTCGCTTTCATGGGTCGCGAGAGGACCGTGAGGCAATGATTGAAAATTATTTCCATCCTGCAGCTGCATCACACGACGGAAAGCGACCCGAGCGGCAAATCATGAACGAAAAGGGGGAAATGGTGGACGATAACACCGACAATCCTCGCCAATGGGACGTCTGTGTTACTACCTACGAAGTTTGCAACACTGAACGCAAAGTATTACAACGCTTTGCATGGAAGTATCTTGTCATAGATGAAGCACATCGTTTGAAGAACGATGTCAGTATGTTCAGTCAAACCGTGAGGAGCTTTCGCACTGCCAATCGGCTATTGCTAACCGGCACTCCACTCCAAAACAATCTTAGAGAATTGTGGGCTTTGTTGAACTTCTTGTTACCAGATATTTTTTCCTCGGCCGATCAATTTGACGAATGGTTCAACCTAGAGATTGATGATGAAGAAGCGAAGAAGAATATGATTTCCCAACTACACAAAATCTTACGACCCTTCATGCTTCGGCGTTTGAAGGCCGACGTGGCCAAGGGTCTTCCTCCCAAGACTGAAACCATTGTCATGGTGGGAATGTCAAAGATGCAAAAACAACTCTACAAAAAACTGCTGTTGCGCGATTTGGACGCCTTTACGGGCAATCAATCGAAGAATAGGACGGCTGTTTTGAATATTGTCATGCAGCTTCGAAAGTGTTGCGGACACCCCTATCTTTTTGAAGGTGTTGAGGATCGGACATTAGATCCACTTGGAGAGCATTTGGTGGAGAACTGTGGTAAACTTTTCATGGTCGACAAGCTACTCAGACGACTGAAGGAACGAGGAAGTCGAGTGTTGATATTTACTCAAATGACCCGTGTGCTCGATATTCTCGAAGATTTTATGGTTATGAGGGGATACGAATATTGTCGCATTGATGGGAACACAACATACGACGATCGCGAGTCCGCTATAGACACATTCAACGCTCCTAACAGTGAGAAGTTTTGTTTTATATTATCTACACGAGCTGGAGGCCTTGGAATCAACCGTAAGTTTGCTCTGCCATGTTTGCATGGAGATTTGTCTTTTTCCCATTAAATTGACTAAGTTTCTTCTATCCTCTCCCTCGTATCGCTGCAGTCCAAACTGCAGACACCTGGTACGTTGCTGCGAGAACTCACTTATTGTGCGGAAGTGGCTTTACTCACACTATATTCCTTTCTTTTGCCGCAGTATTCTATACGATAGTGATTGGAATCCACAACAAGATCTTCAGGCCCAAGATCGATGTCATCGTCTTGGGCAAAAAAGCCAGTCAGTGTCTATCGCTTGGTGAGCGAGAATACCATTGAAGAAAAGATTGTGGAGCGTGCGCAGCAAAAGCTGAAGCTTGATGCAATGGTAGTTCAGCAAGGCCGTCTCAAAGATAAGGACAAGGTCAGCAAAGAAGAAATGCTGGCAGCAGTCCGTTTTGGGGCGGATCAAGTCTTCAGGTCTGAAGAATCTACCATCACGGATGAGGATATTGATATCATTTTGGAACGAGGAAAAGCCAAAACGAAAGAACTAGCTGAAAAGATCCAGAAGAAGGAGAAGGGGGATCTTCTCGACTTTCGACTTGACGGTGGAATCTCCACGCAAACTTTTGAAGGAGTCGATTATAGTGACAAAGAACTGAGAGAGCAACTGAGATTACTTGCAGCCAACTCGATTGGAAAGCGTGAGAGACGGCCGCCTCCAGCCAACTACAATCCAGTTATTGAATCCAAGAAGTCCATGATAGTCAACAACACTAAAATCAAACTGCCAAGAACACTGCGTCTGCCCAATATGGAGAACCATCAGTTCTACAACCGAGAAAGATTGTTAGAACTGGGAAAGGCGGAATTTGAGATGTATGCTCGCCTCCGCGAGACCGGAAAGCTACCTCCCAAGGAATTTATAGAAAAGACGAGAACTCTTTTACCGGACGAGCTTGGACAAGAGAAGATTGAACTCCTGGACGAAGGTTTTGGAGATTGGACTCGAACGCAGTTTTTCTCTTTTGTGAAGGCTGTTGCCAAATATGGACGAGACGACATCCCCAGCATTGCCGCAGAGTTGGATATGTCCGAAGATCAAGTGGCGCCTTACAGTGCAGCCTTTTGGAAGTACGGCAAGGACGAGCTCAAGGACGAATGGGAACGCTTTTCATCAATGATCGAAAGAGGAGAAAAGAGAATCGAAAAACAAAAAAAGAATGCAGTGATGTTGAAAAAGTTTGTCTCCACCTTTGAAAATCCCCGGGAAGAAATGACTTTTGCGAATAAAGGTACTACGCATTTTGCACTGGAGCAAGATCGCGCACTGATTTGTGCTGTCGACACAGCCGGGTATGGAAAATGGGATACGGTCAGAGAGCGGATCGTCAAAGATAGCAAACTCAAATTTCAGCATACGGTCATTGGCATGACCACTGGCCAAATGCAGAAGCGTGCTGATTATCGCGTCCGACAGATGGAAAGAGAACTTGATGCTCGCGAAAAGGGCTTAAAAAATTCGAGACCCGCAAACGTTGTTGCGGCTCAGAAGGCTCTAGATGCGATCAAGGAAATGGAAAAATACGAGGTTGAAGCTCGAACCAGAGAACTTCAAGGACTCTTTGCAGCCCCTCTTGGCACCTTGAGCAAAGATGCTAGGCAAGCAATGGAGAATTGTTTGAAGGATCGGGACGCTTGCGTCAATCGTCTGCGGGAAGTCGAAGGGCAAGTCAATCGATGCCATCTCTTGGCTGAAGAAACTCGTCAAGGAATAAAACGTGGCGACCAATATGTCAACTTTAGCAACATCACATTGAAAGGTGGAACCACTTTTACGACTGCTGGTGGAGACCTTACGTTCGAGGTCTTGCCTGATCTAGAAAGTGGAGCTATCGAAGCCCGTATCAACAAGCCAATCCTGAAAATTCCTGAATGTGGTCAATGTGAGAACTGTATATCTAAAGGTAGCGCGCGAAAGCTCTGCGTAAGGCGCCTTGAAGAGCGAAATAAATTGATCATTGCGGAAACCAAAAAAGCTCTTAAAGCTCGAGGAAAATCTACCAACAAAATAAAGCCAGGGTTGATCACATCCAGTGGCCCTGTTGTCGCAAGTAGCAATGGCTTTGCGAATGCGGCAAGTTCAAAGAAGCGAAAGGGCGAGCCAATGTCAGCTCCGCCTTCCAAAAAGTCCAAAACGAATTCGCCAACGCCTTCTGCGCCTGGTGAAAAGAAGACTGTAAAAATGATTCAAACACCGAACGGCTTGAAACCTCGCGTGACTTCTCAAGGCAACAAACGCATGTCCATCCCAGATGACGCGTTTCCTGAGTTTTGTCGACGCATTGGTGCGTATGGTACGGCAGAACGTCGCAAGCTCATTCAAGATTTTGCGGATGAGCATCCCACCACCTCGATACGACAAGTCACCTTGAAGTTGGGAGAAATCACTCAAAAAGACCCACCAACTTGTCTCGACATGACAGGCCGGAAGGTGCGAGCATTCACTTTTTACTTGCGACCCAAATTTTACAAACATTTGCCTCCCGACGATCGTCCTGCCGATTGGGAGAAGGCTGCCGCCGAAGACGAAATTAAGTGGCAACAAGAAAAGGCAGAAGAAAAGGCTAAGAAATTGGCTGAAAAGGCCAAAAACGAGGCTGAAGGCGGGGCCAGTAGCGAAGGAGCTGGAACGGACGCTGAAAGCATCCACTCTGGGTCTGCCAGCAATGATGTTGCCTCTCCTTCTGTTGCCGATGGCGATGAGACAGAAGACGAAGGAGTGGCCGGGGAGCCCGTTGCCAAAAAGCTGCGAGTCGAGTAGTTGACCGACAAGACAGAGAATAAATCAATGCATCTAGATCTTATATCGGCGGTAGTATTGTGATGTTTGCCAGTTGGCAATAGACGTCCAATAATTTTTACTCCGAGTAGTTTTAGGAATGTTTTTTTCCCGATTGACTCGTCCTTCTTGAGCCTCAGAAAAGTGGAGCAAGGTATCATACGGGTAGTTGACTGTGAATACGGTATGCGGTATCATACGTGTTGCAAGAAGTACCGTGCTGTAATACCGGTAGGTAATTACTACGTCGTGCGTCTACCGTACTTTCATTCGAATGCTGGCGCGAATGACGTGTTGCATTGGAGTGTCTGTCCTTTTCTCCGTCACGATTCTCCGAAACTGCAGTACGCGCAATCAACACTGCTCGAGCGCGAACAAGGACTTTCCTTTCGTAGCGGTTTCTACGTCTGCGAGATAATCGCTCTCTCCGACGCCTGTGACACAGTTGTTAATAACATTTTTGAAGTATCATTTTAATAGTCATTAATTTTATTATAATACTCCGAGTACGTAGTAACAAAAAAAGCAGAGAAAAGAGATCGCATCGGTGGAGTTTTTCATTTTTCGAGCTCTGCGAATCTCTCGCTAGTTTTTGTATCACAACAACATCATTCATTTATCATCATCATTGTATTATTTCTTCTCATTCAGGAAGTAGAAGCGAGTGGTGGTGGTTGGCACATACCGGTAACTCACAAGTAGGCAGTAAAAACAAAATGACGAACCTCTCTCCTCTCAATAGCAAGCACTGCAACATGACGATCTTATACATCGTGCAACGCTGTTGGCATTCGGGTCCCCAACAGTACGAACCCCTCGATTTTCTTCGCCTCTTTCATACTCAACGGGATGCCGAAGAAGCGGCCTATCACAGTGCTCACGCCTGGTCCAAACACATCCACAATGGACGGGACGTTCCGATCAAAACATTGCTACTGCCCTCTTATCCCGAACACAACCCTCAAGGCAGTTCCTATGGCTTCATCGCCAGCGGTACGCTGTTTTGGGTGCGAGCCTTGAAAGCGACTATGGTGTCGGCCAGACATCACAACCGCGTCTTTGACGACCGAAATAACTATTGCCACAGTGCTGCTTATGCTATCGTAACGGAGGGTGTAATTGGAGGGACTGGCAACCGCAATTCGAGACGTGGAACCGAAGTCTGCGAAGGACGCGTCTTTGGGGGAGACGCCAGTTCCCACAAATGGGCCATGGAGGCCTTGCAACAGGTGAAAGCGGGATTTCAAGCACAAGGCTACAGCAGAACTGTAGAAGTCAAGTTACTGGCCGTTGGTAAGCCAGACGAATATTCGTCCGGTGTCTTTCTCAAGGACTGGCCGCCTCAAGTCTTGCAGCCCAATATTAGTGCAGGAGCCATGGTTGACTTGCATGCACTTCACAAGCGTCAATTCGAAGACGACGACTTTTGGGAGACCCAAGAAGAAGAAGGGATGGTAGTAGACTGCCCTTTTGAAGCACCTACGGCCAAACGTCGACGCTTCGAATCGACCCTTACACCTACTAGCTCCATGGGAGATTCCACTTTGGATAGTAACATCGTCCCTGCCATCAATGTTCAGTGCAACAATAGTTACAGTATGTTTCAGGGAAACGGTTCGGGTGGACTAGTAGTGATGCGTGGCGGGGTATTTGTGGGAGCCAGCACCAACAACAACATCACCAACGTTGTGAGGAGCAGTGTTGGTGGAAGTGAGGATGTTCCCATGATGTAGAATCATCATGGATTGGTGGGCAGGGTTTGTACGCTCTGGGAGATTATGGGTGAGAGCAAGATTCAAAACATGGTCAGGCTACAACGTAAACGAGGCAGATCATTGGAAAAAACGGTGCGGCAGCAGCTTGCAAAGGGACGTGCAAGTTCCATAAGCCATGAAGCTGAATGCACACGCTAAATGCAAGGAAACGTTGTGCGAAATGCAAACGAAAATGGGACGCAGCAAGGACGGAGAATTCTTTAGGCACAAAAATTACAGCAGTCCAACAACTTATATACGTGAATTGATAATAATATATACAATCCTAATACGTCTTAGGACACTGCATGAAAACGATTATGACTCAACCATAACAATCGGTTCGCTGCCACAATAGCTTAGTTCATACTTCAAATGAAGAGACAGGCTTCGAGGGTTGAGCATCGCTAGACTGACAAACACCACTGCATTATCGGATATTGTTTCTGCAGATATTCCCACAAGGAAGCTGACAGTGAGAGGAAGTTCTCAAGTTCGAGGTTTTTTTCTACTCCGGTATTTTTGTATGTACCGGTATTTTTGTATGTACCGGTAGTACGGTAGTATGTAGTAACACAAGAGTCGTTTGCTAGCTAGCTATGATAGCTTGGAGCCTGGAGTGGGAAGTGAAAGAACAAAGAACATTGGAAGTTGAAAGCTATGATACACGGAAGCAGACGTAGGTAATAATACATTGTATGGAATACGTATCGGGTATTGGTGAGTATTGCCAATATAATGCCGCAAACCAGACATACAATACAATTAATTCGCGAATCCACAATACCCAATACGTATTGGTTATTGTTCCTATCATACATTGAACAATACATTGTTACAATATATTGTAACAATGTTGTATTCTTCAATGTATCGGTCAATACTATTGGTCAATACATGATGTCTATACGACAAAATAGAAGCATATAGATATTATATAGTGGTGTGTTATGTGGTTGAATTGTCATGCCTATACTACGATAGGATGTAGTACATAGTCTGTTGTGTGGTTAAGTTGTCAAGTTTTTCCTTAGTTCCCATAGTGCATGTCATCATCTATCTCTTCCTGCTCTTTTGGAATTGTCAAGCGCATGGCAGTACCAACCAATTGTATCCCAAAAAATACTAAATGTTGTCTCCACAATCAACCTATTCTATACCAGGTAGGGATCAAGTGTGTGTCTTGTGCCTCCTCATATGGTATGAAGGTACTATTACTTGCAAAGTCATGCACAACTTCACAACGGTAATCCTTAATCCTAAGTAACTTGGGTGGTATTGTTTGACCAACGTAGTATTTGTTCACAGTCAATGTATTGACAAGTATTGGAGTATTATTATCCCATACCCAATTTGGCTGGGACAACAAAATAAAACGAGACAAATCGGAACAGGAGGGTCTCCCAGACAATCGACCATTAAGTAAAATGCATTTATTGGTACCGATAAACAAAATTTATTCTACCATGTGGTGGCGCCTCTTAATAAAATCATTTAACGATATCATCCAGACAATTTTAAAGCGAACAGTTCATTTAGGTGCGATGACGCTTTGCTACAACATGCATCATTTCGTACTTCGTATCGTACGAGTATCATAACTGCTACATACCTCTCACTGTGAAGAAGTTTAAAAAATATTTTACCGTATCTGATTTTCTCACACTTTCACACTTGCCAGTTTACTGTCACCACATTCACAGTCACAAATGTCACGCAGTGTCAGTAACTACCGTCGTTCTCATCATTCATTTACAATCCTTTCAAGCCATTGACGATGTCATTTTTAACTCCTGCCTTCCTGTCAGCATGTCATCAAGCACCAACATGTCTCCAAACAACTCATCTAACAATCAAGGCATCATCGATCCAAGCACTTTGCAGACGTTTGGAGAGGTTGCCCGATTTCGACAAGCAGAGATCGTCAATCAGCTCTACAATGAAAATATGAGAGCGAATACCGCAAGATCATACGAACCAAGGGTGGAGGAATTCAAGGCGTATTGCGACGTCGTGTTTTCTGGTCTAGGTCCTGAACGCAGGTATACTGTCACACATGAAAAGATATACCCATTCATGTTCTACCAGTGTTTCCGAGAGAAGAAAGCGCCTGCGTCACGAGGTGCTAAAATTCCACGTTTCAACCATGATGATTATATTGCCATCCACAGCAAATATTCGTCTCTGACCCCGGACCAGAGAGTGGATGATCCCAAGGTCTGTCTTGGTTTGGAGTCGATAATGAGCTACAAGGCAGCTCTTCAAAAGTTTCATGCTGATCAACGTGATGACAACATAAACAACTGTTCATGGCAGGATCATGTTTGGTTGGCCAAATGTGAGAAGCTGATCAAGGTCGTAAAAGGTCGGAAACAGCGCGTTAAGAGGGCAAACTATGATGAAAAAGTCGACCACGAAATGTCGCCATATGGCGCGCTTGATCACATTGACCAAATCGAAAATGCTCTCTTTCAAATGGGGTGCGTTTCCGACAGTAGGTCGATCCTTTCAAGCCTCCGAAATCGTTTCACATTCCTCTTCACTACAGGCGGTATCCTACGTGGAGAATCGGTCTACATGGCAGAACTGTCGGACCTGCTTCATGCCACTGTTCAGAGAACCCGGGATCCTCACCCTGTAACTGTAATGATTCTACAGATGGCCACTGGAAAGACCAACAAAGACCTCAAGCTGTATGGAAGGGTGGCCAGACACAAAAATGTGAACCTGTGCTCCATTGGTGCTCTTGGTTTCTATCTCATGTACCGTTTCCACTATACTGGTGAGTGGGATAATCCTCCTGACTTTTTGGATAACAAGTCATGGTTTGATACGAAACTGTTAATTGCCAGTGACTCCCGGCGAGGGTCCCCACTGAATCATACCCAACGAATATCTGACAAGTCCTACGCCAAAGCGATCAAGAAAGTGTGCAAATCACTAGGTATTACTACTAGGCACTTTGTGCACATTGGCCGTGTCCTTGGTAACAAGGAATCAGAAATCATGGAAGACGATGACAACCTTAGACGGACACTTGGCAACTGGGATCCCAAACAGAACGAGAAGGCATACTCGAATAAGCTTCCCATGAAGATTATTCGACAGAAGGCCGGATTTCGTGAAGCTGACGGACTGCATTATAATCCCAGAGTTGCAGTCATACCCCCTACATCATTGACGGAGAAAGTATTCCCTTGTTTGAGTGACACTTTCCAGGCTTTTACTGGACTATCTGAGATTTCACCAGAAGACGATAAGGTCACAGCAACCAGATTTCTACATTTCATGAAGGTCCTGAGTGAGGTTGTTATTCAAGATGCCGCTGTCATCTTTGTTGAACACCCCAATCGCATCCACCATCCTCTCTTTTCCAGCGTGGAAGTGTTCCAGTCCAATGAATTCCAGTCCTATGTTGAACTTATGCGTGCTTCATTGACTCACGCAACAAGTCCATACAATGCATCTCTGGAAACTGTACTTCCTGGACTGAATGCACGGTTTGATACCCTTCAACAAGTACAGCAACAATTGCACCAAAATCAGCAGTACGCAATACAACGTATTGATGAACGCATGGATGATCTCCGTCAACTTTTTCTCTCCAGTAATCATCTCTACCAAAATATTTTCGTGGGGATGTGGAATGCTGCTGCAGGCTACGCCAATGTTAGGCTACAACAGTTACCTGTACACAATGGCGGCCCCGCAGAAGTGCATTCTCCAAGTGTTGTAACGTCACCTGATCCCCCCCAAACTACCCAATCTGTATTACCATATCCTGGCTACAACCATCCACTCCGTGGTGAGTATGTCTCGGTTATGGAAATGTTTGATGAGTGGAACGGAACCGGTAACTACTACAACATCCCAATTGCAGGTGGTATTGCAGAATTGAATAGACGATACAAGTCGCAATGGAGGAGAAGATATACAGGCGCCCAAAAGACCCTCTTTTCCCGTGTCCAACGCATTTGTCAGTCAATACTGGACCGAATTGGAAAAGGAGAAAGCAAGGACAGTATTCTTCAGCAATACAATTGTTTCTACATAAATGACGCAAAAGGTACACCTTCCCTCCTTGTTTTGGTACTCCAAGCTCGAGGTATCCTGTCTAAGCAACAGAGAAACCGAAATCCTATTGCTGTGGATGGTGGTTCACAAGAGCATTCATAATTTAGTGGATATTAGATGACCGAATCTTTGAAGTCTGCTTTGAACATTGATAGCTTTCCTCCGTTGATGTCGTTCAGAGAATTGCCGTTCACCGTATCCGTTGCCACCATCAAGGATCGAGAACTAAACCAGCATGAGTTGGTAATCTTCCTCTTCTACGACGGCGGTGTGATTGTTATCGATTAACTACCGGTAGTAATTTTTGACTACCTTTCCATTTTTTCCGTAGTTGCTGATACTGCCGACTGCCGATGTTGCTGGTGTTGTTGTTGTCGTTTCAACCCCAAGCCTAACAGATTTTGTTGTCATCATGCGGAGGGGTGCCGAACCGGGCGGGCTGGCACGCTTGATATGTGATCGCGTTTGCGTCGTATCGAACGGGAGTTGTCCAAGACAATATTGCCGCGTACGGCACGTAAAATCTGTACCGGAAAAGTTGTCCTCGAGCCAAATATCGGGGGTGATATCCCCTTATTATTGGAATACCGAGCTGGTGGTGGACGTCCAATTTATTGGCGGGCAACTCAAAGTATTGACAATACAATTCCGATTTTGATTGCCCAATACTCGTCCAATGTACTCCGTATTAGCTTTTCCCTACGTGCGTCTGCACGGAAGGAGCGACGAGCTCTCAAGTTTTCAACGACTCACTTGATTCCTTGATTAGCCAATGAAATAAACATACCATCGATACGATCGTATGTTTCTCACCGGGCCAAAACAGACCACCGAAACTGATTGTGAGAAGAAAAACTATGTTATTGTACCTGGTACACCTGTACGATGAAGATTCTACATCTTCAATTTAGCACTGTCTTACTGTTAACAGTTTTTGTAAACTGATCTCGCAGTGCAGTCCTTCGTTTCGGTCGGGCATCTTGCGGAAGAGTCCACAATCGTTCAATCTAAATGATCATGTCACAGCCGCTCGTATTCTCGATACCTCTCCCCAGAGACGAAGTGGATCATTTCTCCATCGACGCCTCCGAGGTACCGCAAAAGGTACTGCAGATAAAGATGCATCAAGCGCTCGATGACTCCATCAATGATGCTGCTTACGAAGGAAGTGAAAATATGCACGATACTGGCTTCGTTCTTTGGCCGTCTTCCGTCATGCTCGCAAAGTACCTCACACACCATGCTTCCGTCCTTTATGATTGTCCAGGCAATATCCTAGAATTGGGAGCTGGATGCGGGTTAGTCGGCTTGACTGCGGCACGACTGTTGCAGCAACGACAGAATGAAGTAAATGGGGGTATGATAAAGGTCGATGATGTTGCTATTGACATCAATTTCCAATCTAAAGTCATCATGACGGATTACAACCCATTGGCTCGAGACAACTTGGAACGAAATGCTCGTCTCAACGACGTCGACAAGTTCACATCTGTGACCGGATTGGATTTCTTTGATCAAGTACCCACTGAGGATGACATGAAGTTGGACGAAGGTATCGATCTTGATAGCTCCCCCACTTGGATGGACATGGAAGGCCATCGACAACCGCAAGTGTCATTGATTCTTGCAGCCGACATTATCGCGTATTCGAATGATGGCGAAATGGTAGCCAACACCCTGGATGTAGCACTCGCTCAAGGAGGGAAAGCCTTAATTCTTGGACCAGAAGAAGGACATCGATTCGGGTTGGAAGGCTTTGCGGATTCATGTCGTCGATTCGGTTTGGAAGTTGTGGAGGAAACAACCATTTCAGCTTTTGGCAACAGAAATGAGCAGCAGGGCCAATGTGATCAGTTGGCACGTGACATTCAGCAGATGGGAGGATACAATGTAGAAAATCCCTACAACGTCACCATGTTCATTGTCACAAAACCATGCAAAACACAGTTGGAGGATACTTGAAAACAATGCTGGCAAGTCTCGCGAAGAATAGGCCAAACTTTTCTATCAAATGTTTAGCTTTCAAGTAAATGCTAGTGTATAATAAAACATGAGATAATAATTTCTCTTGGGAGAACCACTAGCAAAATATGAATCCTCTTGCTAGCTACTCCGAGTAGTAGGTAGAGACGTTCAGTATACCATTCATTCTATAAAATAAATGTACCTCCTCTACTTCTGGAGGTAGTAGCGTACCATCAAATTGTTGTGGTGGAGCTCGTCCTTTGACCTCTTAACGGTTTTAGAAGGAATCGCCAGCGAAGGAATTTGCAAAAGCAATTGCAACGTCATCAAATGCAACGGTTTCGAAAGTATAGGAGTTCCGTTTTCCTTAGCATTCATTTTATAAAAATTTTATTTTTGTAATTCAATTATTATTTTATGTAAAAACCTGCTAAGCGGTGGACTTCGGAGTGCAGAATTCTTGCATTGCGAGAATTCTTAAGACCAATGGGAATACTTCAATGTTTCCATCGACAGCATCGACCACTTCCCAAGTTCCTGAGCCAAGATGTCCCTTCTACGGTGTCTGTTGTTGGTTTGATCCTCACAATTTCGATCGAGCGAAATTCACATGTCAAAAAGCATTCCGAATTCTATCGTCAATACGCCCCGGCAATTCCACCATGATATGTGTCAACTCTGCCTTGCCCTTGATGCTGATGATCAGCAGTCTCCTCATGGCCCTGTCCACTACCGAGGCCTTTTCCATGTTGCCGTTCAAAAAAAATAACATCAGCAGTTCCGAAACCTCGTCTTGGGTACTTTCAACAAAACAGTCCAGAAATCGAAGCTTTGATTTGTTCGCGACTGCCCTTCCCGACGCTCCTTCATCATCACCACCATCAATAACAATTCATCCCGTGACAGATGATCAAGTTATCGGTACAAGGCCCAAAATAGTGTCTATTGAATCAGCCGAGGATTATCTGAACTTTTTGAAAGAGGGAGAGAACGATCCCGAAGAACGATTAGCCGTCGTAAAGTAAGTGATGTATAATTCGACATTGAGCTATGTGCAATGCACTTCTCTTTCCCAAGTACTAACTAAAATTCTCTGATTCCATGACTTTAACAGATTCTATGCCGACTGGTGCAAGAGTTGCCAAAAATTTGGACAACAATTCACAAGAATTGGGCGAGAGATTGGAGACCTCGAAGAAGTCATACTCAACCAAGACGACGATGAAGAAGCTTCCATCGTCCGTAAAGGCGAGATCCGCATGGGAGAAATTGAATGGAGCGGCAACTCGGACTTGTGCAAAGCTCTTGGTGTAACCAAGTTGCCTGCCGTTCACATTTACTCCTCTAAGGGACGCTTAGTGGACGCCTTTCGATGTGGCCCAAACAAATTTCCTCTTTTTTTGGACAAGTTGGATAACTACTTGTCCATGGACAGTGCTGAATTGGACTTCGAAGCGGACATGGTCGAAGGATCCCGGCTCTCGGAGAGCGTCATGGATGCTCTGAGTAGAGAGATGTTATCGAATAATGATGTTGTGACAACAGCAATCCCGTTTGCAGGTGCTTCTCTATAGAAGTTAGATGTCTTTTGTCATACACGATGTCTAGCATGTGGCCGCAACAAAGGAAAAAAACTTGTGCGTTGCCGGGAGGCAAAAAATGCAGCAGCACTTTCAAGAAAACAAAGGCCGAACGGTGTGAACATCCTATCCCCATTTTTTCAGCAACAAATTCTACAATAAAATACTACTACGTAGTAACAGTTTTCCACATCAACTACTCCGAGTAAGTCTAGTAGATGACATATCAGCACGAGACTTGATGTACACCCCAAAGTCCTCGCCTCGAAGCAAGATGCATGATTTGTTACTGTAGTAGCTGAACCATTTTGAGGGGCATTCACATTCGAATTCTTTATTGTTGCTTCGCACATGCCGATGGACTCACCTCTACTCTCTACTAGGTAGCTAGCACGGTAGAGAGGTTAGCAATTGCTACGTAGCACAATCCATTTTCCATGCTCTGTCATGCATTTTTTGGATCTTTGTGTCCAGGTTTGACATGTGAGTTTGATCCGGTCGAATTTTTCCATGGAAAACTACTCCGTATTAGACAACTTACCGTACTACTGACTGACGTTTGTCTCAGGGCGAGTGAGAAGGGGCTTAATGAATTAAAAGGCAATCAGAGCTCGCAGACCTCTTGTTTCGTTACCGTCAAGAGGTCCAATTTCATTTTTGGGAGCTCTTGCGAACCTACCTTGAGAGTATGTAAAATACGTAGTAAGCATACTAATCTGTCACAGTTGTTTGTTGTTAATTAAGACTCGGGATGTTGAAGTTGTTGACGGTACGTCAATGCGGAACGACCTCGAGATCTTGTGACAGTGAGTGAAGTGGAAGCCGAAAAGCACAAACAACGACGACTTTCATTCCAATAGGTACTTGGGTTGCTACGGTAGTTCAGTTGTCGTCGTTCCGAGTCACTGTTTTCTCACAACCTTCGTCGCCGGCTTGCTTGCACTCATCATAGCACATCTTGCACCATGATACTTCCACCTCTACTGCAATCCTTGTTGGTTCTAACGGCTGCCGCTACAGGGTTGCTGTCGAACGAGGCCGTGGCGTTTGCTCCTGCTTCGTCATCCACACGTTCTACCACGTTTTTCTCGTCGACGGCCGCCAAAGAAGACTGTGTGGTCATTGAGCACAACCATTGTCAAGAACCTGGAGATCGCGATATTTTGATACGTGCTGCTAAAGGAGAAATCACTGAACGAACACCTGTCTGGTTGATGCGACAAGCTGGTCGGTACATGGCCGCCTTTCGAGATTATTCCACCAAATATGGTTTCCGAGAACGATCCGAGACGCCTAGCATGGCCACTGAACTCAGTTTGCAATGCCATCGCAAGTACGGAATGGATGGTATCATCATGTTTTCCGACATCTTAACGCCACTTCCAACTTTAGGGATTGATTTCGATGTAGTGGGAGGTATCGGACCGGTGATTTCGACGCCTGTTCAATCCGAGGCAGACGTGAATGCCTTGGCGGATGCAGAAAGTATCGACTTTGATGCGACGTTGCCCTTTATTCGTGAAATTCTGGCCACGTTATCCAAGGAAGCCGAAGAAGCCAATACCGCCTTGATTGGATTTGTCGGAGCTCCCTTTACACTCGCAGCATATACCATGGAGGGCAAGTCGTCCAAACACTGCCTCGTGACCAAAAAGCTCATGATGCGAGATGAACGCAACGAGGACAAGACCATGTCACTGTTTTTGGACAAGCTCGCAGTCATGATTGGCAACTATGGCTGTCATCAAATCGAATGTGGGGCCCAAGTCATTCAACTATTCGAATCATGGGCTCATCAAATCTCACCCGCTTGGTTTGAAAAGTTGGCCAAACCCGCTGCTCAAAAGGCTATTGAAATTATTAAGACCAAGCATCCCGATGTTCCCGTAATTTATTTTGCCAATGGTGGATCGTCATATCTTGAACTGCAACGCGACATGGGCGCGGACATGATTGCGGTCGATTGGTCCATCGATATGGCGCAGGCACGGCAAATTTTGGGACCCGATATTCCTATCAGTGGCAATATTGATCCTACCATTTTGTTTGGCAGCAAGGAACAAATCGAACAAGCCGTTCGAGATTGTATCGACAAGGCCGGAGGTCCTGGCAACAAGCATTTGTTGAATCTTGGGCATGGAGTCATGCAAGGCACACCCGAAGAAGCAGTGGGCTGGCTGGTCGATGAATGTAAGCGGTACAAGGGAAAACAATAGTGTAATAACCGCATTAGAAAAATTCAAAGAGTTGTAGATCTAGTTCGAGAAAGAGCTGTGTTCCGTTGTTATTGGCAAGGTGTATATTTGTCAGTCGGCGGAAATGGACGATTACGAAGATATGTTTGGTAGAATTGAACTGTCTGTGGTGATCAATGATTATCGGTACTACAGTGACACGGGCCCAACAATTCAGCGCTTCTTGAGAATGAGGAGGTGCGTTGTACAACATGGTTCGAAAGCCTATCTATTGGCATTTCATCATACATTTCCCTAGCTCAGGCAAATTCTATGGTAGCTACTGGGTGAAATTGAGCGTTCGCATGTTGATGTCGTTCCTTAGGCGTGAATCGGCCGTTGATGGCAAGGTAGATCATCATGGCTGCGAATAATCCTGCAAACAATGACATTGCTGTTGTTGCAAGACTTGTTCCGTGAGGAGAAAAGGTTTTCGATGATGTACCGTTTTCAAATTTATACATGCCACTCGATTTCAAAACATCTCGACAAAAAGTTGTCATCTTCCAACAACCAGAGGAATCCCATCCTTCCTTACGTACGAACGATTCAAGACAAGTGACATATGTCCAACCCCACCCCTCATTGGCCACTTCTATTCCATGGGCTGCGTTGTTTTGTGACTTGTCTGAGCTGCATTCTTTTCGGCAGCTCTCAGATGTGAACGTGTCGCAGCCGCTTTGGTCCCACACCTGGCAAGCTGCCTCGCAAGCTGCAACATAGTCTTTCTCCGTCCGAATAGTCACAGGATCAGAACAGTGATCGTCGTCTGGTGCAACACGACAATCGACCTCTGCTCCTACTCCAACCCGGAACACCAAGCCATCCTGGAGGATGTAGTGAGTGTCGTCGTGCGGTCCCACAAATCGCAAATCGTCCAAGAGTATCGAAACCGACACCTCGGTAGAATCTCCTGGCGATAGCCAAATCTTTTGGTATGCTTTAAGTTGCTTGTACTCAGGTGTTGTTGATCGAAATTCGTCAAAGATGAAAAAGAGTACCGAGTCAGACCCGGCAACATTTCCAATGTTGGTCACGATTACATTGATTTGCAATTCTGTTTCTACCTTTGTGTTCCAGCGATGCTGCAGTATTTTTGTGTTGACTCGAATGTCCTCATAAGAGAATTGTGAGTAGCTGAGTCCATATCCGAATGGCCACTGCACTTCGCAAGGGATATTATTCCAATGAGGTAGCACATCACCAGTATTTTCGGTGCATTTGTCACTGACTGCGTGCAGATACGGAACTCCACCCAGATCTTGATATTTTGGATATGTGATGGGAAGACGGGCGCTGGGATTATGTCGCCCAGAGATAATGTCAACAATGGCATCCCCCGCCAGCGGTCCTGGTAAGAATCCCAACAACACGGCATCAACTACTGGAACAACGTCAGCGAGCAATCTCGGCCGTCCTCCAAAGTACACCAAGAAGATGATGGTGTCGGGAGAGGCCTGTTTAATTGCAGACACCAGTTCGTATTGGCCTTCCGGAAGTCGCAGGTCTCGAATGTCGCCCGGCTTTTCGGTGTAGTTTTCTTCTCCCAGGCAGATCACGACCACATTAGCATCGCGTGCCTTCTTCATGGCGTTCTCAATACCTTTCAAGTTCTTGTCTTTCCAACCGACCCATCCTTCTACCGTTTGTAGAAAATTCTCATCGCTGTCTCCCTCAAACTCACAATCGTTACCGAGGATATCCACACCACATTGGTATGTGACTTGCCATTTTGATTGTGTGGCAGCTTCTCGTTGGAATGCCCCCAACACAGTCGATCCATAGGTGAACCAGTGATCTTCCAGATTCGAATCGACACCCTGCCACTGTCCCGTCCATCCTCCTGATTGGAACGACAAGGAAGTGCTGGTGGGACCTGTTACCAGAATGTTCAATGGAGCGTTGAGATCTAGAGGCAACGTATTCTCATTATTTTTTGCCAAAACAATCGATTCTTGCGTCATCACCAAAGCTGCTTGCAAATCTGCTTCCGGTATTGAAGTTTTGACTTCAACATTATTTTCTTTGCTGTCGAATCTCAATGGACGTAACTCAAAACTCTCTTCAAACATATTCAGCACCTGTTTCAACTCCAAAACTCGCCGGGCACTATCTCGGATTCGCTTTTGGAATGTTATTCGATCCAGTGCTAGCATCCCGTCTATAAAGTCTTCCGGTTCGTAAGCAATCATGCTCATATCAACCGTGCCTTCTGATATGGCTTGATACAGAGCATGACTGCGACTGTCGGCAGTGTGATGCCATTCGTACAGATTGAAAATTTCATGGTAGTCCGTCACCAACATTCCCTTGAAATCGAGTTGTTGCCGCAAAATTGTGGACAGGGCCTGTCGGTTGGCCACATTCGGAACCCCGTCCGTTTCCGTATACGACTCCATAATGGTCAAGAGTGGAGCCTTACCGTCGGACGATGATCGTAACACTTTTTGCCACGGCTTTAAAAAGTATTGATACAAGTGACGCCGGGGAATCCAACTGGGAGACCGATCATGGCCGTTATGCGGAAAGCTATATCCCAACCAATGTTTACCACACGCCGCAGCTCTTGAAGGAGTGATAGTATCACGATCGTCAACATGCTGAATACCTTGAATCATGGCCTGGGCCATGTCTGCAACTAACAATGGATCTTCGCCAAACGTTTCGTAGGTGCGACTCCAAAACGAATTCCAGCTCAACCCCAACAGGGGACTGAACAACCAGGGAATACCGGCCTTTCGTGTGTCCTGACTGGCCCACAAGCCCGCTCTGTATGCCGTCGAGATATTGAAGGTGGCAGCCAAATTCAATGGTTGGGGTGTAATGACAGTATCGTAGATGTAATTTGCACCATGGACACTGTCTAACCCCCAAATGACGGGTGGACGACCATACTGTTGGGCAGTGTGTTGAATTTGCATGACCGCCTCTCTAAAATCGGGGGCTTTCCAAAAATTTTCATGCCCTAAATCATTCCATGGAACATTGTTCAAAACAGAACCAATTCCCAGCTCGCCAATATAGTGCTCAACCTTGATGAGGTCGAGCCCTGTCTTGTCGTCATTCAATAAAACGCCAATATCAATTTGAGCCATTTGACCGATTTGCCCCTCCCAGCCCATGGTATCCAACAGACGTTCAATATCCACCGCCTGGGCTGTTGTAGCAATGATGGATGAGATTCGAAAGAGTAGTAGCCACGAAAGAAAGATAAGACGGAGACTGAGACGCAGGTACATTGAACAGAGACATTTTGAGATCACCGTCGACATGTTGAAGAAAAATTCCGGTATTGATATCACTGCAGCACGGGCAGAACCAATTCTATGAAAATGTTTAATGAGTAACGCAGCAACCAATTCAGTCGAGAGCAACTGTAGAGGAGAAAAGATAGATTTGGCTGGTGTAAAGTCAACAGAAAATCTACTTCACTGTTACTATGATCAAACGGCGAATGAGTGTAGATTGATGGTATCAGACGTTTTATTCGGAGTACCGATACCGTACTACCTAACTGTAAAGTCGTACGTAGAGTACTGTCGTAATCAGATAGGCGCGGTTCGCGATGGACAAAACTTTTTTCAAGGAACATTTCGCTCTTGCGCCTTTCAACTGGGACTGGTTCGGGATTGAAATGAGAAGTCTTCACTGTCAAACGGATCTCCCTCTCACATCACCCAAGGAATGAAGCACGTCTATGTATGCGACACTGATTGTCGTGCTTTCGTGCTTTCTACGAGTACGGTACACCCTTTTCCCACAAACAGCTACTAAAACGTCAAACGATCGTTTCGCGTGGAAGTGGGCATGTAGACTATTGAGCCTCATCAGCAACGACTCTACCACCTTGTTCCCTTGTTCGATCTTCGCTTCCATCATTTCTTTTTCTTTGTCAGTTGCCTTAGTACAGCTCAACCACACTCGTGTCGGCAGCAACCCTGTGTCTTCAAGTTAAACGAAGATAGTACAATTTCTTCTATCCTCGCTAATTGACCCCCACCAACTTCAAGCAACAAACAAACAATGGATCCCCCCGAATGTTCCGGCCACTCTCACGATCACGAACATGCCGGCGATGATCTCGGTCTAAGTTTGCGACCACAAATCGACCTCGATGGCGTATCATGTTTGAATGAAGAGGTTGCTGGAATGGGCCGCTCCATTTTGAAATTGCATGAGGACCGGCTAACAGCCGAACCGGTGCTGAGATCGCAAGAGGACGACCCCGAATTGTTATTGTACATTCAGTTTACTGAAGCGGTTACCGTCTTTTCGATTGCAGTGCGGAGTGTCTCGAACAACAACAACAATGATCAACAGCCGTATGCGGCTGCAGCTCCTAAAACACTCAAATTGTTTCCCAATCGGGACGATTTGGACTTTGACACCGTCCGAGAACTTGCGGCAGATGCCACCTTGGAGCTTTTGCCTCCAGAACACTTTGTCGATGGGACTATTGATTATCCATTGCGACCGGCCGGGCGTTTCCAAAACATTTTGAGCTTGACGCTGTTTTTTGAAGCCAATCAAGCCGCGGAGGATGACGTTGCCACAATTGTGACGTTTGTGGGTCTCAAAGGCAAGGGTAGCGGACAAAAGCGCATGGTGGTAGAAGCCGTGTACGAATCCCAGGGCATGCCCAAAGACCACAAGGTACCAGATGGGGAATACGGTATGAGTGCAGGATTTGGAGCGGAGTCCGAATTCGGAGACTAATAAAACACTATTGCACTGTGGTAGAACGGCAAAAGCTGGAACGGATCGACCGAAGAAGCGATAAGAAATGCAATCATAATGCGCATTATTATGCTCGATAAATCTTGCCCGATCATTTATTGCGGCATCTGCTCATCCGCTCCGTCGGGCTAGAAGTCTTGGAGCAACATAGAATTTCAGAGGACTTTATTGTGATTGCCACCGTCGTTGATGATTCAGTAGCAATCGGGCCTTTGATCATTAGTCATGCATGGGGTACCAAGATCAATGGAGGTCGGCAAGAAAAAATGCTGCACTTCGTAGCAATATTCCGGAACACAATGAAACACTGTAACCATAGACGACTATCGGTAGAGCAACGGTACGTACGGTAGTCCACAGTACCGGTAGATATCATAACAACATGTACTCGAAGTACGATGTTGTCTACCGGAATCATTGTACGAGCAACTCTCTACGACAAGCCAGAAGCGTGCAGGCAAGGGAAGTGCATGATATCATTGCCTGCAGGCTCGGGTCTTGTCCGCCGTTGGACTAGTGTTTGGAGTCGGGATTCGAGCGGTAGACGGACGGAGGACAGACACAAGACCAGAGTTGCAGGCATCACACACCATATCCAAGCACACAATTCCTGCAACACTGCAATCGCCTTCGCTATGAGATAGCAATGGAGATTCCGTGTTTTTTCAAAAAAGCAGGCCTTGTGCTCTTGTGTGAACTGTAGCTCTGGCAACTCATGTTAGTTCGCCATAGCTACATTTCGTTCCCTTGTCTCTAGACACTACGTTTACGCCACCACATATGTAGCAACCTAGCACCTCTATGGTGGCATACGTACGTACCTAGAGAGCTATCGAGCACATGACGTCACTGGGATTGCAGAGAAGCTGAGGCGGCGTCGGGGAATATACACAGTATATTCTCGATGGAAAGATCCTCTCCCCCAGTAGACCTCCTGTTCTCTCACGTTGGTACCGTACGATCCGTATGTACCTACTCATTTTCAACGTACCAGTACACCTACCTCTAGCTACCGTAGTACTACCGATACGACGTGCTCTGCCTCATCGCATGAAGTTGACGTCATCGGGTGTCACCGCAACGATCCAATACACGACGTACTAGTAGTCGTAGCCATCATCTCATCATTGATCTGGTCAAACAACCAAACCTTCAACATCGACCCTTTATTGTACAGTGGACCCACACCCTTCATAAGGAACAGGTATGTGAAAGATATGGAGATGGCCTATCGTTCCAATTGTTATGGCTAGACGTCCGAAATCAGAAGAACCATCAGTTTTGCGCTGGATTTACCTATTTTGAGGGGATTGAAGAAAGCGCCGCGTGAGCTTCTTTGCTACGAAGTAGTTGACTTTGATCGACATGGAGATTAAAACTCACAACAGTTTTTGATTATTTCTTTCCCACGTGCGTTTGAAAATGTAACAATCGTCGTTCAAACCTCCGAAAGTGGATTTTACGTCTCGTACCGCCGATACACAATACCGTCTGCCACAATCATCGATGCCTCTAACTTTGAAAAGGTAAACCATCGTCGACATCAAGATCTGTTCCTTCCAATACAGCAATTTTCGATCACGAGGAACAAGATTCAAAATACTATAAGGAGTAATCTCGAAAATTTGGCGCTCCAACCATGAAGAAGGTCTTAATAAGCAACACTTGCTCCAGAAGGGAGCGTCCCTTTTCTTCGTTCCAATTCGTTGTTCTACTCCTTCTCAGCTGCTCGGCTAAAGTTACGTTTGCCTTGGCGGCCGCTCCCCGTTCACAACAACGCACTGTGTTGGTCACCGGAGGAGCAGGCTACATTGGATCTCATACTTGTTTGGAGTTGCTGAGCATTCCAACATACAATGTGGTGGTAGTGGACAATCTCGATAATTCATCAGAAGAAAGTTTGAGACGCGTGGCCGAGTTGACGGGATGCGATTCCAATCGATTGGTATTTCGAAATTGCGATTTGAGAGACAAACAAAGTCTACAGAAAGGTGAGCAATAACTATGGGGCATGAAACGTGCCGGGCGATAGAATTTTCAAATTTCCATGTAACTACGTATCACAAACAATTCGACATTTTTTGAAACTGTGACAGTGTTGAAGGAATTTCCAGAGATCGATTCTTGTATCCACTTTGCAGGACTCAAAGCAGTTGGAGAATCAGTTGCAAAGCCGCTTCTGTACTATGATTGTAACATTGGTGGTACCGTTAATCTACTGCAGCAATTGGATGCGCACAAGGTCAAGCGATTTGTTTTTTCGTCATCCGCAACCGTGTATGGAGAACCTGAAATGCTACCTCTTCGCGAAGAAGCGCGACTACAAGCAACCAATCCCTACGGTCGAACCAAGTTGTTTATTGAAGAGATATTGAGAGATTGCCATGCGTCGGATGAGACTTGGAATGTTCTCATTTTACGATACTTCAATCCTATCGGCGCACATTCTTCGGGTAGAATTGGCGAGGATCCACAGGGAATTCCCAACAACCTCATGCCTTTTATCGCACAGGTATGTGTGGGTAGACGAGAGAAGCTGAGTGTCTTTGGGGACGACTATGAAACTCCGGATGGCACTGGTGTCCGAGATTACATCCACGTTGTGGATTTGGCCAAGGGACACGTTGCGGCTCTAGAAAAGTTATACACTTCCGACGTAGGATGCAAAGCAGTCAATCTAGGAACTGGCAAGGGTGTTTCTGTTTTGGAACTGGTGGAAGGAATGGGTCGAGCCACTGGAAAGCCCGTACCGTACGAAATCGCCCCGCGTCGACCGGGTGATGTGGCGTCGGTATATGCGGATCCAAAAATGGCGCAAGAATTGCTGCAATGGAAGGCAGAGCTGGGTGTAGAGGAAATGTGCCAAGATACATGGAGGTGGCAATCCAACAACCCACATGGATACAAAGTGGAGCAGGAAGTTTTGCAAGAGCAATCCTAACTGTAAGTGACTTGTCACATCTGCTTAGCAGTAAATACTATTAAGAGTACGCCAGTACCGGTATCATACTTACAGTTAACCTACCTACCGGTACTCTTACTTCTACGGAGTACGACAGTACTACCGTAGTCACAGTCAGTAGACTACCTACGGTAGGTACTTACAGTCAATAAGGTTTCACATGTATGATACGACTACCGGTAGTCTACGATAGTACATATAATATGTCGGATGATTCACCACGCTCGTCATTGTTGACCGACCGACCGTCCCAATACGACGTGCAACGCCCGAGATTCCGACAGCATGGAGGTACTGCCGGTGCTACGTCCATTTATGATACCGTGCTACTACGTATTTCTCTACTGTACTACGTAGTACGAAGTATTTGAAGTATTAGGGTGATTCACTTTGAACCATGACGCATCCTTCAACTCTTCCGGTGCCCCCCTCAAATGATTCTGATTCGTTTCGAGGAGAGGAAATTGTTGGTGCTTCTTCTGTAGCTCCACATGACGATTCTACTAGAGAAGAAGAATGGATGGTTTTGTTGAAGTTGATCGATGCGGACGAATCATGCGTTGAGAAATTGAGAGCTGCCGGTGTTTCCAATATTGCTTCTGCAGAGGCATTTGGAAAAGACTCCATATCAGGGTCAGCACCGCAAGAACAATCTAAAGCTTTACATGCTGTCCTTTCGCCTGTGCAGATGCAGAAACTCCTCGTGATTTCGGCGTACTTATCGAATCAAGGGAAATTACAGCAATCCTCTACCCTCGATGAAATGGCGCGATTCAATTTGAAGGCGACCAGCGGGGAGCCTCCTGCTAAAAGAGGGCGCGGTAGACCTCGCAAATCTCCTCTACCGTCCGAAACCCATCATCCGTCCGCTAAAAGACCCCGTGGACGTCCACGAAAGGAGGGACTGGATCCTCAAGATTGGAACAGTTCTAAACCAGAGAGGAAGAAAGGATGGATTGGACGACCGCGCAAAGATGGAAAACAACCTGGGACGGTTACAAAGGAGCCAAGACCTATCGGAAGACCGCGCAAGGATGGGCTTCCTCCAAAAGGGCCGACGAAACGGCCCGAATTTCCTCGCGCAGCCATGCCGCCCGGTGTCAACGGCCGCGTGGCCGTCCCAGAAAAGACGGCCTTCCACCCGGTTCGGTCCTTTCAAGTGTAATTCAGAAGAAGAAAGAAGGGCCCCTTATAGAAAGTCAGCAGCAACAGGTAGAATCGGTTGCTAAGAGACCCAGAGGACGACCCCGTAAAGATGCTCAGCATGCGGAACTGTTCGTGAAGAAACCCCGAGGACGACCTCGAAAAGAATCAACGTCTACTAGTGTCTCTCTCTCCATGTCTTTGTCTCCTGCCACTTTGACCAGCACGCATACAGCTTCAACAAATGATTTTGCCCCTGCATCCGCTTTCTTGCCCCATACCACTGGTAGTCTTCGCCCCCCAACACCAGATTTCCCCTAAAATTGACTAGGCTACGTCATCCACATCATCTACCGCGGACCAACCTCCAATAGTTCTTCTAGCTTGAATTTTTAGTCAAGTGGACATATGAAAGAGGTGACCGGGATAGGTCACAGTAGGCAAGCCGTATCAGACAGTCCCTATGAATGGGATCCAAATTTTGTGTTTCTTACTGTTGTCCGATGACAATGAATTTGTGGGGTAGTTTGCGCGGCATCAGGAAGAAACGGTTTTATTGGTTGTGCTACAGTTCATGCCATAGGGGACGGCCTTCAACAGCGTATGCATGGGGAAAATTTGACTGAGTATCAAGTGCAAACTGCTGGTTACTACGTAGTACTTATTATTATTTGCATGTAACGAACTTTGAAACATATGATTGTACACCAACCTTCTTTCAAAACCTGCCAATTAATTGTTCCATTGACCCACCCATTACAACGTACCATTCTTCCACCGTTTAAAAATTTAAGGAAAGGATCCTTTTTGTCACTCCTCGACCTTGAGCAAAAGGGGAAGTGACTTGCAACAATGATAGGCCTTACCACCTTTGTGGTATCCTTCTCAGACATGTGCATCATTTACTGCAATGTGGCCAGCTGCGGTGAAATGGGTTGGTGATGTGCCAGCAAAGATTTCTATTTACTGTTACTGTCAAGGCTATGCCAACTAACAGCTGTCATCCGAAAGTTAGCTCACCCACCTGGCTCCCAAGGTTGCAGGGCAAATTATGCAACAGCTTTCCATATTTCAGTATTCTGTTGCCCACCACTCAGAACTGGAAAGGCGAAAAACATCATGAATGAGGAAAAGTCCAAATCAGTGAGTGTCAGATATGGCGTGATATTCAAACCACATTCATAATTTGGGTGAGTTGCTATCTTCTACCTGTTGCAACCCAATAGGGTGGATTGTACCTGTAATAGACGCCATCCATATTTTGCACTATTCATTTCCACTGAAATAGTTCCATCCCTCTGCTCTGGAAACTCGGCTGATTTATGATGCCATTTCTTCAATGTCCACAACAACTCTATCAGGGATCATGCAAAGGCATTCTTCCTCCCCTTCCTTAGCCCCTTTCCAACTAAATAAGAGAAACACGGTCGGACATCGTTTATGCACGATACCATGTACGTAGTACAAGACTGCTGTAGCTTATAACATGGGACAATCTCATTCGTAGCACTGATAGTTTGTCTACGGATTCCGAGCCCCCCAGTCTCTGACAAACCTGGGTTAAGCCCCCCTATCCATGAAAGAATGATGACGTAAGCCATGAGAATGGTATCTTGTCTGTTACCGTTTACCGACTACTGAAAGTTGTAGTATACCTCTGATAGGAGAGGTGACGAGTTGTCGGTCGATGTAGTAACTGTTATAATCTTTGTATTATCTTGTCTTTATCTGTTGTATACCGATCTGAGTAAGTACCGTAATAGTTTGTTTGGTTTATCAGACCCAAGAGTCTATCAATAACTTCACACCGATGTCGGGCGAGTAATCGCTCCGCTCGCAACTCACATGAAAGACGATAAAAGGAAAAGAAAAGACCAAAGTAGTAGTACGTCCGTGTCGTCACGTCCTAAGTCACTCAATCAAGTAAAGTGTGAAAATGTGATCAGGCAAATTATGCCGGCACAGCTCTTGTGTGGATCCCTAGAGGCAACAATAGGGGTGTCTTATGTCGGCGTCAAGCCAACACCCCGAGTCTGTCACGTAGGCATTATCGTGATACTTACGACGGAGTACACGGCCTCCGGACTATAAATCAACCCGATATGGGAGCTGTTTGGCATAAGGACTAGGCCCGAGTGGACGCACTCAATAGTGGCCGACCTGTTTAGCGCATGTACCGTCAATGCAACGTAAGGCACCGTTAGACTAACAGGATGAATGGGATCGCCCGGTTATGTCACGCCGCGGCAGTATTTATGAAACAAATACACAGACAATGACTGCAACCAAAGCCCAACCCAACGTGAAAACGCACGCTTGCCGTGGCAGTATTTCTCACAAGCAAATACTCACGTTGAACTTGTATTCACACACCTCTTAAAAGAATAGCTAAGCTAAGAAAACATGGCAGCCCCATTCCAACCAAATGATGACATCATCACGGCGTTTACTGCCTGCGGTCTCGATGACGCAACCCGTGATCATCTCCTCAAGAACGAACGTTTATCTTCGCTTGCCCTCTTTGCCGATGTTCGCCTGCG
Organism: Nitzschia inconspicua; assembly: GCA_019154785.2. Classification (NCBI taxonomy): domain Eukaryota; phylum Bacillariophyta; class Bacillariophyceae; order Bacillariales; family Bacillariaceae; genus Nitzschia; species Nitzschia inconspicua. The sequence goes on along the minus strand of JAGRRH010000122.1, from coordinate 3,525 downwards.
TGACATCCAGGTGATGGTTGACAGCAATCGCAAACGTCCCTCCGCAACCTGCTGCGACCTCACGATCATGGAAAAGAACCGCCTCGAAGGATTGCTATGCTGGTGCAAGGATCGCGTCAATCGCGAACTACCCCTGGATGTGGAGCTGTTCACGCCGGATGTGATGCGCGCTATGACCCAGCGTGTGGAGGCGGAAACCGAGTCAACTACCGATCCTGCTGTCACGGACATCCGCAAGTTTGATCCCTCCGACTACGACATGTGTGAGGAGGCATTCCGCAACTTGGCCGCACGAACCACTGGACACCGTCACATGAGTCTTGCGTACCTTCCCCAGGATCGAACTCCGCCCAAACAATTTCACGACGAATCTCACCGTCGCACCTAAGAGGTCACCTTAACTGGCGAACTGTTTGAGAAGGACAATAAGAAGCTCTGGGGCTTGTTGAAAGCCTGGCTTGTCAACTCGGCCAGTTGGACCTGGATCGAATCTTACGGCAAGACCAATAACGGACACGGAGCCTGGTTGGCAATGGTCGACCACTATAACGGCGATGGCGAACGCAACAAGCGGGTACAATTGGCCAAAGCTAGTATCGAAACGCTGCACTATAAAAACGAGCATGTATACTCGTTCGAAACGATGGTTTCCAAGTTGAAGGCCGCATTCACCATCTTGGAGAAGGATCCCAACCGGCGCTACACGCCGCAAGCTCAGGTGGATCACCTCTTGGACCGACTCCAACCGGACAATATGGAGCTTATTGCAGCAAAGAACAACATCCACATGCTACCCCTTGAACCTCTGGATACATACTTTGAGCGGGCTTGTGCCCTTTTCTCTGCTGTTGTCACGTCTGTATATAAATCCAAGTTCTCGCATGATACGTCAGGAAACCGGAAACGTCGTACATTGGAAGTCTCCCGTCGTCATTATAACAAACGCGGCGGACGAGGACGTGGCCGTGGACAAGGCAAAGGGCGCGGTAACGGAAAGGACGGCCGTGATGGCGGGGACCGCCACTCCAGACGTCACGTCATCAATGGCGTTGATTGCACCGATGTGTTCCGTCGGTTCACGCCCGAAGAATTTCAAAATTGGACAAGTCTGGACAATATTATATTCACTCTGAACGAAGACGTCTTGGTGGAACTAACCCTTCAAATGCTGACCGTCGCAATGTCTCTTCTGTCAATGGCACAAAACATGAAGACGACACACCCACAGTGGACGTGCCCGCTAGCAACGCCAGCGGAAACTCTCGCGGCGGCAGGAACGGCACCAAATTGGCGAAAATGCAGTAGGCGGATGACTCATAATGTGGCCTTGGGTTTTAATACGACAGCTGCTCGTTTTTCTCCGGCAGATATTTTTGGACATGTCTTACACCCAACAGCCACACTCCGTCATGACTGTATTATCCCGCCGAGTTATCTCTGGCGCCACACGTAATCTCAACGCTGTCGACATTGTTACTGTTCCGGGCACCATGGCAAGAAATGAACTGGACACGCATGCAGACACCTGCTGCGGCGGCCCTAACTGGAGAGTTGTGGAAATCTCCAACAAAGTTTGTGAAGTCTCTCCTTTCTTGGAGACATATTAATCCGTCAAAGAAGTACCAGTCGTCCGCATGTCGACTGTTTGGACTGACCCAGAACCGCAGAAGACTACCTGCTGGTAATGGACAAATCCCTCTGGTTTGGTCGCCTCTTAAAACACTCGCTCGTTAACCCTTACCAATTACGCGAGTATGGACACTCGTGTACGACAACCCCTACAACGATGATCTCTTTAGCATCGAAACGGACAAGACCTTTATCCCGTTCGATCCCACGGGGACGATTGTGTTCCCACGGACTGGGAAGAAACATCTACCTGTCATTATCCTAACGGGCGACACCTGGGACCCACTGACAGTGGAAATGCGTCGATGGGGAAACACGTGAGAGGACAGGGACATGAGACAAATCCGCTCACTTACGTCTGGTTTAAGGAAGTCTGAAATAGCCACTGTCTACGCCGAAGGGATGAACTCCCAGGCTCTAAGATTGGCAAGTCCGACACCGTTCTGGGTGACATCTCTGCCACTTATAACGAACAGGCAATGACACACCAGTTGATTGGAGCTGTTACATAGCTTGTGCGGACCGGCGAGATGTGGTGCCGTGATGTCGAATGACCGACACTCAAAGATCACGGCGGAGGACCTGGCAAGGACCTGGAACATTGGTCTTGAAACGGCAAAGGACACAATGAAGGCAACTATTCAAAGGGGTGTAAGGACGTCAACGCGACCAATGAACAAGCGTGTGAGGGTGGATCACCCAGACTTACACGTACGACGCATACCTGGAACTTGGTACTGTGACACAGTCTTAGCGAGGGTGAAAACACTCTTAGGCAATATATGTGCAAATGTCTTCAATAATGGGAGGTTTACCAAGGTGGTACAATGAAGTCAAGGAAAGAGGCAGGACTCTCCTTCCAGGAGTTCGTTAACGACGTCGGTGCTCCGGAGTTGCTTGTCACGGACGGCGCGAGTGAATTCACAGGGAATGGCACAGAATCAAGAAACATGTGAGGCGAATGCGCGTCAAGCATTGGATCACCAAGCAAGGGAGGAGTAACCAGAATCACGCGGCAGAGCGGGAAATCGGCTATATCTCACAACGCTGGCAGCTAAGAATGGTGAAAAGAAATGTCCCCAAGCGTCTTCGGGATTTTGGGTTCGTCCATGAAGCAGAATTAGTCTCACGATGGCACGTGGTAAGAACCGCAGAACAGGATATGAAGAGGTCACTGGACAAACCCTGAGATTGGGGAATACTTAGATTTTGGCTTCTATGACACCGTTAGGTGTGGGACCGCCCAGGGAAACCGGATAGCACGGATGACCCGAGACGCTTGGGCAAATGGGGGGGTATTGCACAATGTTAGATCTGACATGTGCTATTGGCTCGTAACCGAAACGGGGAAGATTGTCTCGAAAACATCTGTGGAACGAGTGACACAGGAGGACTTGAGAAATCCAGACAAAAATAAAAGCATTAAGGGTTTTGAAGATGCTCTCACCGAACGGTTTGCCGATGAGGACTTTGATGTAAATCAGAAGACTTTATCCCTGGCGACTTGTTCCTGGAAGATATTGATGTCTCCGACGGCATACTGGAGTAGAGTACGGGGAAGCCCCACCCGATGAAGATTACGGGGACATGTTATTCGACCCGCGTCCTGATGACGATGAACTGGAAGACAACTTCGATAATTACATCGGAGTCGAGCTGATCATGGACGTCGGCAGAACAACGAACACCATGGCAGAGTCGTCAAACGGGCTCGTGATAACGACGGACGACCAATTGTGCGTAAGCACGAAAACGCCACCTTTGACTCCCTGAATATTATGTCAAATGACGGACGGCACCAGGGAAAACTATTCGCCCCAATGTCCTCGAGCAGAAAATGTTGGCGCAAATTGATGAGAGGGCGATACTACGCAATTATGAAGGAAATTACTGACC